>CM067368.1:80846391-80861391 GCA_034401795.1 Chaetoderma sp. LZ-2023a
GAGGACATCAGCGCTCAGGCATAAACAGGTTTTCTGGGCTTAATTAATATAACGTGATTTTATTCACAATTTTCTCCCTAAGCGATGTTCATGAGCACCTAATCTGGATGGTTTTCATGCGTCACTGACTATAATATCTCTCAGGATCCCGCCTTCTTCATTATCTTCGAGGTTATTTACAGGCTTCAATGCACATTAGTTTTAATTAGGCTTACGCATCTAAACGCTCTTAATACAGGTAGTCTGAGGAAGGCTGCGGTATCGAGCATGGAATATGGCATTCGACCAATCTTATAGAGGTTAATACATATTCTGTTGAATATATTGAACTAATGGATGAATACGATCTGTTGATCACGTCTATGACATCATAATCAATTACGTCACACATAGGTTGAAGTCACGATCATAATTGGTAGAAATTCTCCTTTCAGAAAGGTGGAATAGTCGTTTAAGTAGGGTGCGAATTGAATGTCTTTGAAGGATTTACTATTTGATAGCCTTTATATTGAAAGTTTTGAAACTAATCTGCCATAGGCAGCAACGGCACCCAGTAAAATTAGTTTCAAAATATTCTACACCTTACCTGTATAGTTACCTTGATATTGCGATTCTGGGAATTCAGGGTTTGATCTATACCAAGACGTGAAAAAGCGTGAGCGCAGCCACGATGTCCATTGTTGTCCACGAGTGGGGCATAGCTGGAAGTGGGCGGGGCGTGGCTAGAAAGTGCCTCCTTCTAGTGGGAGCTGTTGGTGCATTTAACAACATTACCCTATCGAATTAAACATAACGTATTCAACACTTTGCCTCTAAATGTACCTTAAATTGGACATTCTGGAAAATCAGGATTAAAAAGGCTGGACCCGCGTAAAAGAATTTATATTTTACAATTTGCAATTCCGATACATAGTAATGCGTTGAACGTATTTTGATTATGACCCCAGATAATTGAGTGACTGCTGGGACCAATCCATTCGCTCCAAACCGCCATTGGTTAAAACAAGTCACTCGCAACATGCGACCACCTGTTTATTGTGAGTGCGTATTTCTGCGTCTAAACGTTGTCGCATAAGTCACTTCCGGGTCCAGCAATGGACCCAGTGTCTTAGTTACAAGCAACTCACGCAGGAAAGCTATCGAATGTTTTTGAAACAAATTTGACTAGAACAACATCTCACTGACAAATTACTTTCAAAATGTCCAACATAATATCCCTTACGCTATAAAGAATTTGCTCTTCTTTCTATAAAGCTGACTAACTAACTGACTAATCAACTAACTAACTGACTAACTAACTAACTAACTAACTAACTAACTAACTAACTAACTAACTAACTAACTAACTAACTAACTAACTAACTAACTAACTAACTAACTAACTAACTAACTAACTAACTAACTAACTAACTAATTAACTAACTAACTAACTAACTAACTAACTAACTAACTAACTAACTAACTAACTAACTAACTAACTAACTAACTAACTAACTAACTAACTAACTAACTAACTAACTAACTAACTAACTAACTAACTAACTAACTAACTAACTAACTAACTAACTAACTAACTAACTAACTAACTAACTAACTAACTAACTAACTAACTAACTAACTAACTAACTAACTAACTGACTAACCAAAAGATGTGACTGTTACAAGCGGCTAAATATGTATGTTGTTAGTCAACAACAAATGATGATGCCATATGCACGGTTATTTAATAAGTACAAAAAACAAAATCCCGCACTTCCGGGTTCACTTTTAGTGCAACATTCTACACGTTGGTGTTCATTACACGTATAACGCCATACATAGCACGCCTATAACTCTTACGCGTCCTTGGATACTATGCAATGAATCAACTCACGATGCGCGAAATGACAAGCAATAAACTAGCTGCTGATACGTCGTCAAGTCATCAATGGATGCAAAAAATCAAATAATTTCACTCTGACCCTGCTCTCCCTAGATTCCTGTAATTAAGTAAATGCCTATCGGGTATCATATTAATCTACCCAAGGCAAAGGATATGTCATTAATTTCAATTAACCTGACCGTTACCTTAGGAATAGAATTATTGATTCTTTGTGCATATCCTGACAATAGCCGTAAGATGTTACTAATGACGCACAATAGTGTTCATGAAATTACGCCTTCAAACGGGGATGAAGATAGGTTCAGGAACTTATTTATTGTTAATGGCGAAGAAACTGATTGGAAATTTCCTCATATATACTTGTAGCCTAGCGTATAGGGCTTATTCGTAGAACCTATTCATGGATAATCAGGGCCGAACTTGTGAGTCATGGTGCCCTGTGCAAAGTTTCTGAAAGGGGGCCCTCGGAACTGCCGTTTGGATCACGAGAAAGCTAGGGACTATTTTCGACCGTAATTGTGATGGGCCCCTGAGGTCAGGGGTGTGTGAGATTAGGCCACATCAGTCTTATACACTAGAGCTCAGAAAGAATTTGACATATTTCAAACACAAAATAAAAAGATATTGTTGAATATTTTGAACATAATTGGATTAGATAGGTGTGGCATCTATGCGTGCGACTTGAAATTATGCCGGTTTTGGGGGTGGCGGAGGGAGGGAGGGAGGGAGGGTGGAGGGAGGGAGGGAGGGAGAGAGAGAGCGAGGGAGAGAGAGAGCGAGAGAGCGAGGGAGGGTGGGAGGGGAGGGAGGGAGGGAGGGAGGGAGGGACAGAGAGAGAGAGAGAGAGAGAGAGAGAGAGAGAGAGAGAGAGAGAGGGAGAGAGACAGAGAGAGAGAGAGAGAGAGAGAGAAAAAGAGATAGAGAGACAGACAGACAGACAAACATACAAACAGACATACAGAGCCAGGCAGAGAGAGAGAGAGAGAGCGTGCGAGAGAGCGTGCGAGAGAGCGAGAGAGAGAGAGAGAGAGAGAGAGAGAGGTTGGGGGAGAAGGGGAGAGGAGGAGAGAATGCGGTTAGTGGAAGAGGGGGAGAGAGGCAGACGTATAAAGAGAGGGGAGGCAGTGAGTGGGAATGAGTGGGTGAAGGCGGGTGGGAGGGAGAGAGGGGTGTGGAAAGGGAGAGAGAGAGAGAGAGAGAAAGAGAGAGAAACAGAGGGAGGGAGAGAGAGAGAGAGAGAGAAAAAAAAAGAGAGAGAGAGAGAGAGAGACGGTGTCAGGTATGGTTAACAAGACAGAGGGAGAGGTGGCGTGTGAAGAAGGGTGCAAGGATGAAGGAGAGATGTAGAGAGAGGGAGGACGAAGGGAAGGGGGGGGGGTCAGGGATGGGGGATGGAGGTGTGTGAACGGGGAATAGAGTATCGATGGCAGGTATGATATTATAATTGCCATATGGTGTAAATTATAAGTTTGTTTTGCTATATATGTTCATGATGCAAGGCTTGTGTTAGTGAATGATATTACAACTATACTTGGCCGTATTTAATAGCCACTACTCTCCTTGTTGACCCATGCATCCGTTAATAGTTGGAATTACAGTGTGTATATTTCAAGACATAGACAGAGGATAGCTCTTGCATATTTTGAAACAAAGTTGACTAGAATTGAACGTATTGCTACCATGGTAGTAAATAGCTCCCAGTCAAATTTGTTTCAATATATAGAGAATCTGGAAGGTGGTCACCTTTCATATCACTATTATGGACCGAGTTGAAAATTATCAATTTGCACGAGCTTTAGCTATTGCAAAATTGATAATTTTCAACGAGGTTCATAATAGTTATATGGAAAATGACCGAGTTTGAGATTTTATTTATCATATAAACTGTAATTTTGAAATATTTGCCAATAGTTGCTGATGTGACTTTTATCTGATTTCTATTGTTGATTTTCGTGAAATCGATACCGCCACTGTGACGCACCGCTACTTGATAACAGATACTGAATGCGCAGCAAAATATAGTGACAAACACAAAATCTGGCGATGTCAACCGTAAACTACACTTTTCTTCTAAGACTATCGTGGAGCCACAGCCATCAATCGTTACTTCGCTGCCGACTGATAAACTGTCAAACGATGACATTTTGCGATGACGTTTCATGAATGACAAATCCTAGTAAACAAATCCTAGTAAAACAGTACCGCGTAATCTTCTTCTTCTTCTTTTCGATCGCTGGTATCACACTTGGAGAGCCGTTCTCAAGATGAAATCTGTGGTTTTCTGCAGTTCTTCCACAGGCCCATACAGCTTTTCAAGAAAAGAGGTTGACAAAGGCTAGATCTCTTCTCTCAGCAGCTGATACGTACTGCAACATTGAAGTATGTGCTCTGTGGTCTGTTCTGCTTCTCCACAAGGACAAGCGGGTGATGTCGTAAGGTGGAACCGCCTGTACATGTGTTGGTTTAGTCTGTTGTGTCCAGTTCTGAGACGAAAAATGATCACTTGCTCTGGCCTCGAGAGATGATGGTAGGCATCTTCTGATTGAGGTGTTCTATAGAGTGACATGATGATAGTCTTCATCTCTGTATGGATAACCATGTTTTCTGTCTGATTCTCTTCTGCACCCACCTTTGCCATCCTGTCTGCTTCCTCATTTCCTTGGACTCCACAGTGTGAGGGGATCCACTGCAATGCTATCCGAAAGCATTTGATGGTGTGTAGTGCTTCTTCAAGTTGTGGCAACTTACCTTTGGTGATAGCCTCAAGGACGGAGCTGACATCAGATAAAAAGACAATCTGTGCAATAGGGTCTGCTATTCTGCTGATGGTATTAGCTGCATGAACCAGTGCTTCGACTTCAGCTCTGTAGTTTGTGCGGTGTTTGCCTGTCGGTATTGCAGCTGACTCATGTTGTCCGTTTGGATGCTGTATGTGCAGTCCAGCACCTCCGCTCCAAAATGCATCTTTGGCTGATCCATCCGTGTAGATCCTTATCCATGTCTCCCGAGGGTACATTTCTTCCAGCATGGCTAGGGTCAGGGCCTTCTTGCTCACATCACTGTGTTCATCTTTGGTTGTGAGATGAGGTACTGTGGTGCGAATAGCTATGCTCTCTAGTTTGTTTTCCCAGGGTGGAGGATCAAGGGTGTGGTTTGGTTTCTATTTGTGCTGGCAACATTTCTTGGTGTTTCCTTTGAAGTGCTTTTGTCTCTTTCACAAAACTTGATCTTTTAAGTCTTCCTGATGACAGCTGTGCTTGCCTGATCTTCATCGGGTGGTTGTTGAACGATTTGAACTTTGTAGCTTGGATCAGTGCTTTGCATTCCCTTCCTTTGCTAAGTGGGGGTATGCCTGCTGTCTGCTCCATTTTTTCTTCTATTGGTGTTGATCTCATTCCACCAGTGATGATGCGCGGTGGCTGGTTTTGTACTCTGTCGCGGTTCTGTTGATGAGATTTAGCTGCTGTCATCCATGAGCTGGATCCATGCTCAAGGTGTGGTCGTACGCACCTAGGTAGCTGGTCTTGAGGATCCTTTCATTGGCACCCCACTTTGTTCCTGCCAGCTTCCTCATCATGTTTAGCTTTCTTCTGGCATTTGCCTCTCCGTTCTGGATGTGCTCCTTCCATGTTAATCTTCTGTCATAGGTGACTCCCATTTTGTCTGCTGGTCCTCGTACTCGAGTGGCGTACCACCCGGTGTCAGATTGCCAACCTTGGTTTTGGTGGACAGTGATAATAGCATGGCTGATGATTTTTCTTTGTTGATGGTAATGCACCAGCGATTGGCCAAAGCTGTAATTCTGTCCCAGGCGTGCTGCATTCTGTACGTGGCAGTTGTTGTGTACTCCTCGGTGCACCAGAATACGAGGTCATCTGCATAGAGGGCTGCTTGGGTCCCATTGGGCAGCTCTGCTACAATGTCATTAATGAAGAGTATGAACAGAGTTGGTGATAATACTCCGCCTTGTGGCACCCCTTGTCTCAGCAATACATTCTGTCCAGATTGTCCATCCACCAGCACCCTAGCTCTGCGATTGTGTAGGTATGACTTGGTCCATCGGAACATGTTGCCACCGATGCCTGTGCGCTGGAGCTTCACGAGGAGGCCATCCTTCCACACCTTGTCAAATGCCTTCTGCAGATCGATAAAGGCAGCTGGCATCACCTTCTTGGCTTGAAATGTGTCCTCTATGACCTGTTCAAGATGTGTTGTTTGATCTTCTGTGCTCCTGTATCTTCTGAAGCCGGCCTGCTCTGAAACTATAATGTTCTCCGACTCCAGGTACCACTGCAACCGCTGGTTGACGATGCGCTCCATGGTCTTGCATATGCAGCTTGTAAGACTGATAGGACGGTAGCTCAGCACTTTCGTCTTGCTCTTCCCTTTTTTCAGAATAGGAATCATTCTGGCTTCAATCCAGCACTGAGGAACCTCTCCATTGGTCCAACTGAGATTACAGATGTCTAGCAACTTGCGGAGAGATGCATTACCAAGGTGTTGGATCATTTCATTCGTAATGCCATCTGGCCCGGTAGATTTCTTCTTCTTCAATTGGTGGATAGCCTTCTTCAGCTCTACTAAACTGATGTCAACTTTCATTGCATTATGAGTGTTGGTGTCTGTTCTTTCCTTTTGCTCTTTTCTAACCTCTCTTTGACGCATTCGTGGTATAGAAATGTTGCTTTCTTTTGCATATGACTTCGCAAAGCCATCTTTCCTGTCAGTGTTTGTCCATCTTCTTCAAGAGTAATCTTTTCTCCCCCGACACCCTCATCATTCAGGGCTTTAGTCAGTCTCCATAGCTTTATGGTGTCTCTCTCTCTAAATTAAACCCTGCCATCCTTTCCCTCCAGCTTCTTCTTTTGGCCTCCAGGTTGGTCTTTTGATGCCTGGCTTTAGTTTGTTGTAGCGTGAAGTGGTTTTCATGACAGGGATTACCCTCTGCATCTTTTCTGGCCTTGTCTAGTTCATCATGTGCTGCTTGCAGTTCGGTTGTCCAGTAGGGGCGGTAGTTTTTCCTGAACCCTCGAGGAATCGCTTCGTTGGCAGCCTTGAGGATACTTGAATTAAATTCCTTGACCACATTGTTGATGTTTCTCCCTTCTACTGCTATAATTTGGGTAAGCTCATTGGAACGAATGCTGAACAGACTCCAATTTGCCTTTTTGTAGTTCCACCTTGGATGTTGAGGTGAACTTGTTGAAATACTTCCAGGAAGAGAGCGGGAACTGGGCGGTGGTCGCTTCCTCCTAACTGCGATCCGAGCACTCTACTGAGGTTTCTGTGAATGGCTTCTGTACAAAATGCCAAGTCCGGCGTTGTTGTCGAGTGCCACCGGCGCGAGTAGAAGGTAGGCTGCTCTGTGGGATCGTTGACAAGTAAAAGGCGCTTTTCATCATGCCATGCTTCAATGTCTTCTCCTCATTTATCAAGTGTTCTGTATCCCCAGCTCTGGGACTGGATATTAAAGTCTCCCGCAATGAGGAAGTGGCAGTCCGGGATATGGATTGTGTCAAGTGAGAGATTCTTGTCATTAGGGCATTAATAATTGACAATGTCAATCACAGAATTGCTGGTTGTTACCTTGATCTTGATATATTCTGCCTCTTCCATAAAGGTTTTGATCTGGCTGGCGTTCACGCTGTTTCGTACCAAGGTGATCACCCCGCCTTTCTTTCTTCCTCTTCGATCACTCCGGAAAATCTGGTAACCTCTGATCTTAAATGGTTTTCCTTCTTGCAGGTGTGTCTCTTGGATGCAGCAGATATCAATGTTGTTTTCGTACAGGAACTGTTCGAGCTCTTATTTCTTGTTGGTAACCCCTTCTGCGTTCCAGTGCATGCTGTTGATACTAGGGTTCTCTTTGGGTTTGGTCTTCTCTTTCGGTTAGCCAGTAGCTCTCCATCCTCGTCCTCTGGCTCCACAAGACGAGTTGATGGGACCTCCAGTAGCTGAGGGTGGGCTCCTTCGAGGCGTGGAGCCCGGCGCTGCACCTGCCTGGCGGATCCTCACAGGGCGAGCACCATTTCGGTTGATTCGATCTCCAAGTGTCATTTCATTAGCGTTGTGCATAATTCTCTGGTTAGCCCCTACAAATGTCTTGATTGACACCCAGTGGGTTACACCCCTGCGCCACGTTGATGCCGAGCATATAGTCTTAAACAGGGGGTACCGCGTAATAATCCCTACGCGTCACACTCACATCAATCGATGTTTTAATTGGTCGATTTAAATGGGTTGCGCACCCAACAGCCATTGAAAATACTCCGTTGAATATGGCACGTGTGCTCATATCGAAAAATATGGAACAGGCTAGAAGGCTTGTTTATATGATAAACATGTACATGAAGTATTATCTGTGTTATAGTGTATTATGTTGTTGTTATAAGTTGTTCTTATGTGTGTTTGATTGCTTACCCAGGAAAAACCAGTACAGTAAGCACTTTGAATTATTGCACGTGCCTTTTCGATAACTCTCCATATTTTTCTACATGTAAGACCAATAGAAGACATTTTTAGTGTAAATTTGCAACTGAAATTTTCAAAAATAGATTTATGTTGTCCTGCAAATGTTTCTTGTGACTACTGCAGGTGCTGTCCTAGTCAGTGTCCATTTGCATGTCAAAATTGAGCACTGGAATAATAATAATAGTACATTTGTAATGCGCTAAATCCATGCGATTGCATGCTCTAAGCGCTGACAATAAGAGAGAAATTTAGCATACAGCTTACGGGAAAGCTTCTTTAAACAAGAATGTTTTTTAGTTTTAAATACGGATAAAGTCGGGACAGATTTAATATGAGTTGGGAGATTATTCCACTGAGTGGCGGCCACGAATGAAAAGGCTTTATGGCCATAGGTTTTAGTGTTTACTCTGGGAATCTTCAGGAGATTTTGTTCAGAAGATCTGAGGGTTCGTGTAGGTGTGTAACTCTCTAGCAATTCAGATAGGTACGTTGGTGCAGTTTCGGAGACACATTGATATGCTAAACTTAGGATTTTGAAACGGATTCTGTATTCTAGTGGGAGCCAGTGTAAATCTTGAAGAATGGGGGGTAATGTGGTCATACTTATTTCTCAGTGATACAATTCGCGCAGCTGTGTTCTGAACTGCCTGAAGCTTGTTAATGAGTATTTAGGAAGCACCTGCGAGAAGACCGTTACAATAATCGAGTCTCGACATTACTAGTGATAACACGAGCCGTATTGCCGCTTCCCGAGTGATGTACTTCCTAATGTTACCAATGTTTCGTAGCTGCATAAAGCACACCTTGCGAATATGATTTACATGACTTTCCATATTTAATTCAGAATCGAGGAGAACGCATACATCTTTTACAACAGTAGCCATTGGAATATTATTAACTCCAACAAGGACGCTACTTAATCCCGTTTTGGAACACCTGGTGGCTGGACCTACCAAAATAGCTTCAGTTTTTTCATCGTTAAGCATTAGCATCTTCGTTGTCATCCTGGATTTTATGTCAAGGCAACAATCAGTTACTTGTCTACTGGCTAGATTTGCGATGGGGGCAGATGGAGCAAAACTGTTTATCAGCTGTGTATCGTCTGCGTACAAGTGCCGTTGGACATTATGACCCTCAATAACAGATCCTAATTGACAAGTATACAGGGTGAAAAGTATAGGGGCTAGGATTAAGCCCTGTGGGACACCACATGTTAGTTCTACTGATGAAGAAGGGGTCCCATTAATATACACAGATTGATACCTATCTGATAAGTATGACTGGAACCATTTCAGTGCGACACCGTTTACACCAATTTCATTTGTGAGCTGAGACAGAAGGATGTGATGATCGATAGTGTCAAACGCTGCGCTAAGGTCAAGCAGGATTAGTAGAGACACATTACCGGTATCAACAGCACATCGAATGTCATTAACAACACGCAACAGGGCTGTCTCGGTACTGTGGCCATGCCTATATGCCGACTGGAATGGTTCATATAGCCTATTAATCGTTAGGTAATCAGAAAATCTATTTGATACTGCCCTTTCAATCAGTTTAGACATAAAGGATAAATTTGATACTGGTCTGTAATTTTTTAGGTTATCAGGATCCAGGCCTACTTTTTTCAGCAAAGGGTCGATCAAAGCGCGCTTGAAGCATTTTGGAACGATACCTGACTCTAGGCTAGAATTGACAAGCCGAGTAATTGCAGGGAGTAGGATGTCGATATATTCAAGGACAATTTTCGTAGGAACAGGGTCCAGTGTGCAATACGTTGGCTTTGATTCTTTCACGAGCTTCAGGACCTCATCCTCTGAGAAACGTTTGAAATGGTCGAGTTTGTTTTGAGTTAATGTATGCTGGTTGTAGCGAACATTGGAGAGCACTAAAGACTGATCCAACCTAGTCCGAATGGTCTCGATCTTATCTTTGAAAAAGTCCGAAAACGATCTAGCCACCTCTGCAAGATCATCATTGCTAGGGAGCGACGTACTAATTTTCTTCCCCATAAGCACAGACATAGTATTATATAAGGCTTTTGGATTAGATTTGTCAATCTCAATTTTGTCAGTAAAAAACGATCGTTTTGCCTTAGTAACAAGCATAGTAACAGTATTTCTCGCATTGCAATATATCTGACGATTTACCTCAAGCCGCGTCTCTCTCCATCTCCTTTCCGCTTGTCGTCTAGCTGCTTTGGCTGCGCTCACCTCTGGTGTAAAGAACCACATGGACTTTGGCCTCTGAGGTAAAGTCTTCAGCCTCTCTGGTGCGTGCTTATTGAGGAGACAAGATAGTTCTTCATTATAGAGGTTGGCCAACTCCTCACAGCCTGCAGGCGGAGAAACTAACAGACTAGATTGTTCCAGATCATGACGGAACGCTAGTGTCAATTTTCTTGATATTTCGGCAGAGCACGGGATGAGGAGGTGGAACAATTCTGGTTGCATTTAGATGTACTGTTACCAAAAAATGGTCCGACATTTGAAGGTCTTTGACTCGAACATTTTGGACACACGTTTCTGATATACGACTCACAACCCAATCAATGATATGGCCATTTTTGTGTGGGTAGGCATGCTAACGTGCTGATGACAGTCATGAGAGGATAGTAGATTTAACATCTTTTTAGTGTCTGAGTTTTCAGGCTTATCGAAATGAACGTTTGTATCACCCAGGAGAACTAGATTCGCATTTTTCACACAAACTATATCCATTAAACTGGCTATATCACTGTGAAACATTGATGGGGTTAATTTATTTTTCTTCGATGGTGGTGGGCGATATATGCATACGAACCGAACCGATATTTTTCCATGGGTCAGTATGAATTCCAGCACCTCGATTGACTGATATTGTGGGAGTGTATTGATGCAGATTTTAATGTGAAGATAGTTTCTATAGATTACAGCAATGCCACCACCGCGGGACAATCTGGGTGTATGCTCAAATTCATACCCATCTGGTGTTAAGGATGTGATTTTAGACTCATCACCTATATCTGCCAGCCAGGTTTCCGTTAGAATTAATATATCTACATTCTCATCGACGATAATTTCAGCAATCTCGTTACATTTATTTCGCGACGATCGGGCGTTCCACAGGCATGTCTTGAGATTATTTGAGAAAGATCGGGGGTTAACACCTGATTGATCATTGTGGCATTTGGTAATGCTCGTAGTCACAGGAACCCGTTTAGACCGGCCACCTCTACAACCACGCTTCCTCTTGACACGTATACCGTAGTTGTCGAGTAGCTGATATGTCTCATTGTCCAGCCTTCGCAATAATCTGTCATTTAGAACTGACTGTTGAATAGTCTTTAATTCAATCACAGCGTACCTAATCATTGCCGAAGAATGGCCTACACAAGTATTAGGCGAATAACAAAAGAGCGAACCGTTCTCAAACGACCAGTTTTTCACTAATGGCGACCTACTATTATAATCCAATATATTTAGACAGAAACTTTGTGTATGAATTATGGCTAAACCACATATAATAATACACAGAAAATATGACGAGTCGAAAGCCGAATCCCTTATGAACATCATAGTCGCAAATTAAACCTTGAAATTTTAAACTAAAACTGTGAAAATTGGCAGAAACTTGAGAGCGATCGAACGTATGCAGCCGAATACTGGCGCATGAACTATCCGTTCCGAATGACCGACTCGTGTATTTAATCAGCCATTCCAGTGATCAATTAAAATTGTCTATGGTCTACAAATGAACACTGACCAAGCAAAGTTTGGAATATTCTTGACCACTGCACAAGCTTTTTTGCTGACATGTCCATTAAAGAGTGCAATTGACACAAAGAATCGCGTAGCATACTATAGCTAGATAGGTTAGATTACTACATATAGCAAAATAGGGTCATCAATGGGAATCTGCATGCAGAAGATGACTTATCACCTCCGCACATGTTGTTATAGTCATAAATACGTAGCCAAATTACCATTTGCAATACAACATTACAGATTGGACATTGGGCCTGTAAACTGATACGTGGGGTATATTCTGGGAACTAATACCTTGATCCATTGAGAAAATATGAAGGCTATACAGTCTACATAGCTACCCGAATACGCTTTAGTCTGGCCTGTCAGCTAACATTGTGTGTTTATCCCGAAGCGATCTCATAATTCTTTGTGCGCACGAGATTCTGATCTTGCTTATTATGTATGTATGATTAGTGTATTCTGCGGCTGTGGTAGTAGACGCATCCTGCAGCTCCAATCAGTCCTCCTTTGCCCACTGTGTCTTGTCCTCCGCAGAAATCCTTAGCTTTCTCAGGTCCATTCTTGGCTTGAGTGTACCGAGTCCTGCTTTCTTGAGGTCGCCTCGTAGCACGCTTAGCAGCTTTATGCAATGCCGTCCTCTCCTGGCTTTGTAGTTGCTGGCTCCGAGTAAGACGAATTCCAAGGCTCTCTGTTCTTGTGTCTCTTCTGGTATCCTTAGCACATGGTCAACCATGAACCATCTTTGCTGGGCGACTTTTACAAACTTGACTTGAGTTTACCGAGGTCGCCTTGTAGCATGTTTAGCAGATTTATGCAATGACGTCATATCCTGGCGTTCTATTTGTTGGCTCCCTGTAGGGCGAATTCCAAAGATCTCTGTGCTGGTGTGTCTTCTGGCATCCTTAACACATGGCCAAACATGGACCATCTTTGCTGGGCTACTTTTACAGACAGCGGCGACGTATTACATATCTTGTATAGTGCATCATTGGAAAGTATGCTGTCTGCCAATCGGTGCGCATTGATGGTGTTTGCGGTGGCAGGCATCAAGTTTGTCTAGAGCTGCATTTGGAGCTGCCCAGCTGTTACAGCTATGCAGCATCAAGGATACGCAGGTTGCATTGTATAAACGTATTCTATTAATCAAGGACCTGTTTGATCTACGAATCCAGAGCTTCCAGAAGGACTGGAAAGCTTTAGTCCAGATGACACAGTATGCACCAATGTCAGCAGTACTGCAAAGCAGTGAGTCTAGGATTTTACTTTTCCTCCATGATCCGCTGGGACGAATTGGATAGTCATTTTCTTTAGCTTCATGCTTTGTAGATAGGTATATGTTGGTGAACTCTGCTTTGGGTTCATTCATAAAGAGATTCTCAATTCTATGAAGTCCACATCATCGGTATATTCCATCTCTGGCGGCATACCCAGTATTGATACTCGGGAGTTTGGTCTTGTGGAACTTTCCCCGCACGGATTTCAATGCAGGAGCAAGGTAGCAGGTGAAAAGCAATTGGGATAGACCATCTCCTTGTGGGGAGTCGATGAATGTCTCAAACTCTACAGACTTCACTGACTTGACTCCTACTCTTAGCTTGGTGTCTGCAAGCAGTTGCCTCACATGTAGCTCGTCTTCATTGCATCTGGCCTAGTTTAGTACATCTAGGATCTTTGAGCGTTCAATTGTGTCGAAGGCTTGTGGCATGGCAATGCACACTTTGTGGAAACCCCTGTGTGTGGACACGACTACCGACACAATCATGGGTTGAGCCCGTACAATGTCTGTGCAGCTGCGTACACGTTTGAAGCTACTTTGACACGATCCGGTGAAGTCATCGATCTTGTCTCGGATGTGGCATAGAGTAACATTAGATATGATTTTCCGTATGCTGTTGAGGAGCACAATGGTCCGCAGATTGACTGGGAGACAAATAGGCTTCTTGGGCTTGGATAGTGCGCTACGGGTGCCTTGTCCTACAGCGTCGATTGGAAGGTAGTACATACACGCTGATTCAATTAGGTACGTGATCGGTTTTGAGATAATGACACTTGCATATTTGAATAGTTCATTGCTCATGCCATCAGATCCCGATGCACGTCAATTTCTCAGGGCTTTAAGTGCCTTCTCAACCTCTGCTGTTTTAATTGGTGTTAGTAATGGCCTGGTGTCTCCTGAGTTCTGGTGCAAGGGTTCATCATCGTGGTCAGTTAAATGTTGCTTGAACCTTTATCGAATCGCCTCGGCTTTGCCCTGTTCAGTCCCAATAATGTGTCCTACAGAGTTGTGCGCAGTGCGTGGCGGTATGTGGTCAGCAACGCATGGGCTCGGGCTGCCCGAATCATTTTGTGACAGTCATCCGTGGCAGTGATTCATCTGCTGGGGAGTCTGCTCGTTGAAAAGCAAGAATAGCTAATGTGGTGCAGAATGTTATTGTGCTCCCGTCGGTATCGCTAATGAGCTTTGGTAGGTTGAAGGTGATTCTACCCGCATGCCTGGTATGGTGTGTATACAATTGCTAAAATTTAGAGAGCACGACATCGCATTAAATCTCCAATTGAAAGTATTTGCTGCTATGATAATGCCAGTTCTTTTGTATTGGCCAGAAATTTGGGGATATGAAAGCCTGGATATGTTTAAAGCTTGCCATATACACATTTTTAAACACTTTAGCCGCAAAGAAAAGCACACCAACCCCACCACACACCCCTCTCCAATCTAATGTTGCATGAAGAATCAGGGAGGTATATATTAAATATTACAATCAAGCCTAACATGGCCCGGTTTTGGACAGTTCCAGTGATTGCATGGCACTGACAATGGCATTTTACTATATATGTTGAGAATTGGAACAGGAAACCAATTTTAACGTTACATGGTTAACAGCTATAAAAATCGAT
>CM067368.1:80863891-81006391 GCA_034401795.1 Chaetoderma sp. LZ-2023a
ACCACCACCACCACCACCACCACCACCACCACCACCACCACCACGACGATGACTAGACTATTTCCTTTTAATGGATGTAGCGTATCCGTTTGATACGATTAACTCTATAGCTGTTGTAATGCGTGTGTCTCAATTTTAACACAACAACGCAGTAAAGGTGTGGACACTTTTGAAACTAATATACCCGTGGGCTCTTGCTGCCATGGGAAAGTAATTTCAAAATAGTCAACAGACTATTCCTCATATCCTGAAGAATTTTTCTTTTATACTAAATCGATAAATACATATGATATGCCTATACGTGTCTAATACCAAAGCAATTTTTATTAATCATATTTTGTTGTTAATCTAACTACCAGTACGTGGACACATCTAAGATCTATTTTTCTCAGTGCCTGTGTATTTGACATTGTGTTACTTTGAAGGTTGGAAGTGCAATTACAGAAGTTGCTAGCATCAGTAGCCAGCGTGTATCTGTAACACAGTCTGGGCTACCATTTAAGATTTAATTAAATGAAATCGACACGACATAATTAGGCTAAATGGAGCATCCGTCTTCCTGGATACTATATTGGGATAATAGATATTGATCGATTTGAAAGATGAACTCAAAATACAGCTCAGAAATAAATTAAAGCACCATTGCTTCTGAGAGATAAATCCATTTGGACATATTCAATATTTGTTTGCTAGTATAATGGTTCTGGTGTATTATTACTACATGGTAATTTTTATACACAAATTCGAAGCCCATAACATATATTTTTATTATTTGTTGTTTTATTGGAAACTGCCGTGAGCATCACTATTTAATGAACATACTGTTGAATATTTAAAATCTAAATTGCCTAGGCACTGTATGCAGCAACGGCACCCAGACAAATCAATTCCAAAATATGCAGCAGCTTGCCTATACAGTTGTCTGGAAATTGAGAGTCCGCGAGCTCATGGAACAATCGATTCCAACGCGAGTGAAGCGCAGGTGGACCTTAGCTACAGACGGGTGGGACATATTTAAAACGGGATTCCTCACTTTGGTTCCACAATATACTGATATCTGGCAGTACGATAGTGTATACTAAAGAATTTCTTACACCAGCTTTGTATATATTTTGAGAAAAATATGTTGCTATAAATATGGATTTACAACATTGTTTTGCGGAGATATATGTGCAGTGCATGATTCAGAAATATTAGTATGTATGGATGCACTAAAATACGTCACTAGACCTGACACCGTAATTGACATAATGTAATAAACAGTTATCGTGTACTATATGTTCATGTCCAGGGGATCAGAACAAATGGATCTCGTCTAATATATTTAAAATTGTTAATATATTTAGGTAGACTATGCAGCAAGGAGTTATTGATAAATGTGCATAGCGTAATATATATATTCTTTACACGGTCTCGCCCATTTCTGATGTTTGACGTTCTATAAAGTGCATAGACGTGATCTGAGATTTTAACACCACTTGCTTCTGGCTATACCTATGTGTGTCCCTTTTGAATACACTTATATTGTGACTTTCTGGATACTCTGTATCTATGTTATTTCATACCTGGTACAGGTTAACAGCATAAATCTAATTTCTCTGGAAACTCTGTACAAGAAAAAATAAGTAGATGGCACGGAATCGCGCTGCGGTTAGTTTATTAGCATTATTTAATTTGTTAAGGTATGGTTCTATTTCAAATTTCATATTAAAGATATTATAGAATTTTCCCTTTGAAGATGCATTCATATGCCCTCTCCATGATTGTAAGTATTGTTGTAATACTAAAGTTACTATTTAATTTTGAAAGATGTACGAGATAGAATAGCATTATGCTTGCTCCTTATTTCGAATAACATCAACATAAGTTATTATTATTTATGAACCCTACTGTTGAGCTTTGAAACGCACTTTTTGGTATTTTGGTGCAAAGTCAAGAACGTTTCTAAGAGGAAATGTGAACAGTATGAGATAAGTCAGCATAAACCCGTTTCATAAAGCAACAATATGCATAGTGTGAATCCTGGTCCAAGGAATGCAAAACAAATATATTTGTTCCATTTATCGGGAAATGGATCTTTCCAGTTTTCGCTATGAACCCTCCATCCTTAGTTAATCTCCGCCTACACCTTTTTCATGTTGAGATCGGTCGATCACTGAGCTTTTGAAGCTAATTTGACTGGGTGTTGTTGCTGCCTATAGCAGCAACATCGCCCAGTCAAAATAGTTTCAACATATTCAACACAATGTTTAGTAAATGGTAAAGACATACAAATCGTTCAAATATGTTGGACTATTACGCGCTAAAGACGGACTGTATTGAGTCATTCGTGACGTCATGATTCTGACGTCAACCTACACGGCACATAGTTGATTATAACGTCATATCATTTAGTGAGGAAATGGATTCATGAATTTGCCACATATGCAGAGGGAACTTGATTGGCCGACTGGTTCGACGGCCATCTGGGATGACCTAGTTTTCGCGAAAACGAATTCTTCTCCAGAACCGCTGAACGGATTAGGCCGAAATTTTGCAGATGTGATTAGGGTCTAAGGGCTATTAAATTATACATTCACACATATGCAAAAGACACACCCTCAGAGCATCGTGTCGTCACCGCCAACAATTTTAAAATTTTTATTTAATGGATTAATTTGTTCAAAACAATCAACATATATTTGTTTATTAAATGTCCATTTGTAGACCAAGATTATTTATGAAAATACCCCACTGAAAGGTCTGGCTCGGTTATCGAACGAATCATTTAATTTTTGACATTGAACGCCCCCCCCCCCTCCCCCTTGCGTCACCAGCGCATCAAAGCGCTCAAAATGATACTTTTATCCATTACCCCTTTCAAATTTATAAAGAAGATTCAAATATTTGGTCAGTGAATGACCATTTGCTGTCCAAGAGAACTGTTTATTTTGTGTAAATTTACCACTAAAATGACATAATTTAGGAACATGTTTTTTAAAGAGGGTGATCTTTTGCCCGGCTTGGTGATTATAGCGTTAATCGTTTAGGAAATCTAAATTGTTGCTTAGTCAGTGTCCATTTGCAGGCCAAGAGAAGAAGATTTAAAAAAAAAATTTACCACTTGAATGACTGGCTCGGTAACCGAACCAGTCATTCCAGTGGTAACATTTAACAAATAGTCTTCTCATGTCCTGCAAACATATAGATCTCCAAGACTACTACAGAGGCGGTGTTAGCATTATAGCGGCAATTTGATGCAAGAGAGGTTACATGTATATTCCTCAAGCCTACGGCAGAGGTCGGATTTGGCCGGCTTCCTAATGGCAGGGGTAACCACTGATTAACCCACACGCTTTGAATGTGATCCCGTCTTCATCAACAAATTTACCAGTGGGATGCACTTAAGTGCTTCAATCTCAAAACAAAATTGCAGGAAATGTATTGAACATTTTAAAATTAATTTAACCTGTTGCTGACAACGACTCCCAGTCAAAGTAGTTTCAGAATCCATCAGGCACATGCCGTCATAATCAATTACGTGATGTGTAAGCTGACGTCATAACCAATGACGTGAAAATGACGTAGATAAGTTCGTTAGGAACACTTAATTGATGACGGTTTCAGCGTTGTGTGCGAAATGTACATTATGTCTTTACTATTTAATAAACTTGCTGTTGAATATTTTGAAACGAATTTAACTGGACGCTGTCGATGGCATAGGAAGCAAAAGCGCACATTCAAATTGGTTTCAAAATATTCAAGAGCTTACCTGTGTGTATGCTTACTGTGGTCTGCGCCTGTATTAATAGAAATATCCTACAGCTGCAATCAGTCCTTCTTCGCTTTTGCCCACTGTGTCTTGTCCTCGGCCAAAATCTTTATCTTCCTCAGGTCCATTTTTTATTTGACTGTACCATGTCCTGCTTCATTGAGGATACATGAACGCACGCTTAACTGATCTAGGCAATGGCGTCCTCGTCTGGCTTTGTATTTGCTGGCTCGCAGTAGGGCGAATCCAAAGGCTTTATGTACTGATGCTTACACGGGCATCATTAGCACATGGTCGAACATGGACCACATTTACTGGGCGACTTTTACGGACAGTGGCGATGTATTACACATCGTGCATAGTGCATCATTGGAAAGTATGTTGTCTGGCCACCGTCCAGTGATTGTGCGTAGATATTTGGGGTGACAGGCTTCAAGTTTATCTAGAGATGCTTTTGGAGATTCCCAGCTGTTGCAGCTATACACTACCAAGGATACGCAGGTTGGATTGTATAAATGTAGTCTTTTTGTCAAGAACATCTTTGATCTACGAGTCCATGGCTTCCAGAAGGCCTGGAACTCCATGTTCCCTATCACGCAGCGTGCAGCAGTGTCAGCAGTACTACACAGCAATGAGCCCAGGATTTTACTTTTCCTCCATGATTCGCCGCTCTGAAGTGGATCGTCATTTTTTTTAGTTTCATGCTTTGTACATAGCGATTTGTGGGTGAACTCTGTTTTAGATTCATTCATAAAGAGATTCTCAATTTTGAGCTATTGGGAGATGTTCATCAAGGGGGTTTCATTTCGTCGTCTATGAAGCCAACGTCGTCAGCATATTCCATCTCTAGCGGCATGCCAAGTATAGACACTTGGGTGTTTGGTCTTGTGGAATTTTTCCGCACATATTCTAATGCAGCAGCAAGGTAACAGGTGAAAGGCACAGGGAATACACCATCTACTTGTGGGTAGCCGATTGATTTCTCAAACTCTGTCAGACCTAACTGACTTGACTCGTACTCTCAGCTTTGCGTCTGTAAGTATAGTAGTCTCACTTGTCGCATCTCTTCTTCATTGCAACTGGCCTGACTTAGTACATCTAGGATAATTGAGCGTTTAATTGTGTCGAAGGCCCGTGTCATGTCAATGCTCACTTTGTGGAAATCCCAGTGCTTGGGCATGACTACTGACACAAGCATACGTTGAGCCCATACAATGTATGTACAGCTGCGTCCACGTTTAAAGCCACTTTGACATGATGCGGGAAGTCATCCATCTTGACTCGGATGCGTCATAGGGAAACATTGGATATGATTTTCCGTATGCATTTAAGGAGTACAATGGGCCGCAGATTGACTGGGGTCAGCCAGCTTCTTGGGCTTGGGTAACGCGATAAGGGTGCGTTGGCCTACAGCATCGATGGGAAGGTGATGCATAAAAGCTGAATATGTGCGTGATATTTTTTTGAGATAATGCCACTTACGTATTTGAATAGTGGATTGATCACGCCATCATGTCCGGATGCACGTCCATTTTTCAGGGCTTTGAGTGCCTTCTCAACTACTGCTACGAGTGCAAGTGTGCATCATCAGGGTCAGTGGACTGTTCCTCGAACCTCCATCAGCTTTCCTATGATAAGTCCCGATAAAGTGTCCTTCAGAGTTGCATACAGTGTGTGGTGGTGTGTAGTCATTAACTCGTAGGGCTCTGGCTGCCAGAAACATTTTCTTGCAGTCATCCGTGGCAGTGATTTCATCTGCTAGAGAGTCTGCTTGTTGAATAGCAATATCTTGTATGCATTTGCTAATGTGGCGCCGACTGTTATTGTGTTCCCTGCTTAGTTTGGTGCGGTCTTCACTTTGCCAACAAGTCTTACCTGTATAGTTTTCTGGACATTGATTTCATGGAGTTAATGGATTTGATCAACCCCCAACACGGGCAAAACGTGGGTGGAGCTTAGCTTGAAATGGGAGGAGCATAGCTAAAACTGGATTTCTCCATTTTCATATAATGCCTTATCACCAAAACATCCTTTGTATTCCTTTTGAAAACTGCTTCTGTAAGCGAACATGTTTATCCCGCTATTATCTCCCGCTGTAGTCATGGTTCCCATATTTTGATCAAAGATATGACTCTTAAGCAAATGATGTTACATTTGTTGGATTATTACTTCTGGGTTTTAGCTCGTATTGATCGCTTTTTTGCAAACATTATATTCGTGTCCAACTTCGATAATTTTGAAAAACTAATTTCTATGCCTAGGTTGAAATTAATATAGCGAGCAATTATTGATGGATGGTTTAAGTGTTATTACACCAATGTGTAACGTGACATCATTAGTCGTCGTCGTCTTCCCCGCTGCCATTATCGCCATCATCATCGTCAGCATTACCAGTACCACAATCATTATCATTGCCAGCATTATCGCTCTCCTCATCACGTGTGTGTTCTCATCAATCAGCATCGATTCCATCACTTCAATTTCAATACCGTGGTGGCCTACTATAGCAATATACGGAGCATCAAATATTAATAACGCCCAGATGAAATAGTCAACCCGATCACAATCTATATAGCAAGATCAATACACGTCCAGCCACTGAATGAAATCTCAGAGCAACGGTCAGTTTTTTAAGATAATGGCCAATTAACACATTCATATCGACGAAGACCTGCTATTAGCCAGGACATCAGTTTGACATTTGACTATAGCTAAATTCCGTTATCAGTACTAACCCTTAACACTCTGATGTCAAAACTAGAAATTTTCAAATTAAATTAAAAGATGAACTGGTGTACATTTTTCAACAAATTTAATGGGAGATAGTGCAGATAAACAGTTCAGTCCAAAATTGTTGAAAGCAGTAAACCAGTTTCTTTGCTATTGTCACAGTGAAAGACATAATATTGGCATCAGTGTGCTAAGGGGTACGCCATCTGCCTGACTAAGTAAATATATGCGGCGACACGGAAGTTCACTATACTGGGTTGCTCCTTCCGTATTATAGTACATATCATTAAAAGCAGCAAATTAAAAACTATAATGCCAGCCTAGGTGGAGATAATCTCCTAAGTGGAAGTACAATTTAATAAAAGGAATCGGAACAGTTTCAGACACCTTTCATCATTAGACTAACACACCAAACACCTAAGCTCCTCGTGCTAACCTAATTATGACAAAAATAGAAAGACACATATATGCCAATTAGCCTCACATCTTCCGCCCACAACCGCGATAAGGAAATATGCCGATTTATTAACCCGCCCCATCCCCACCTTGTGAAAAAATTATTGTCAAACCTTATGCTTCAGGAGAGACAACCAGTCAGATTCGTTATTCTGACGTCAATGGAGAAATCTAGTTTTAGCTATACCCCGCCCGTCTTTAGCTACACGCCACACACGCTCCGTACGTGTTGGGGTCGGTCAATCCATGAAAGAAAACTATTCCTGAAAGTTGTAGAATATGTTGCATCTAATTTGACGGGGTGCCATTGCTTCCAATGGCAGCAACAGCGCCCAGTCAAATTAATTCAAAATATTCAGCATGATGTTTATTAAATAGTAAATACATACAATTCGTACAACATGGCGGACTATCAAGCGTTTAAGACGGAATAAATCAAGCCATTCATGGCGTAATTAATTATGACGCCAGCATACAGGTCACGTAGTTGATTATTACGTCATATGATTGGCAGAGAAACTGCATTCTTAAATTATTTGACACTATATTTGGGCAGCGATCTATGTGCCCAGTTACTCTTCCTATACGCTTTCCGCTGTTGCTCTTTATAAATATTCAGTGTTGAAGATTAGCTCAGTTTTCTAGAAACTTATGGTGACGCTATGAACAAATCCTCTGAAAGTGCATTCAACTTACCTTTTCAAATGGCAGGCCAGTGATGACACTGAAGACTTGGGAAACATATGTCATTTATTCAATAAGAAGATGGTTGCTTCAAAACTGTTGGTGCACCCGATGGTTTCTACTAGAACCACCACATTTCCCTGCCTCAGAGTTTGCTAGTAGAGCATAGTTTGGATTGGAAAGTGGGATAGGTCATATGAAGTAGGGTTGGAAACGTGGGGGTAATCAATTTCTACAGAAAATTCCAACCACGAATGCTGGTCTGACAATCTCCATCATGCGATCCATTGCAACTGCTCAGATGTCGCAGTATATATGGTAAAATAGATGAATCAAGTCTGTCTGTCATAATAAATTACATCATAGATAGACTGACATCACAATCTAAATATAATACATGGCATATTTAAGTCCATCATGATCACTTAATAGTCCGTTAAATTGTACGAATTATATGACTTTAATAGCACGGCCCCACTCATAATTAATAACCACGTTGTTGAATATTGTGAAACTAATTTGACTGGACGCTGCTGGTGTCATACAACAAGAGCACCTAGTCAAATTAGTTGCAACGTATTCAACGTTTATAGTTTTCTGGAAATTGAGATTCAGGGAGTTCAGGGTTCGATCAATCCCAACACCGGCGAATATTAGGAGGTCCTTAGGTATGGATAGGCGGGTCATAGACAAAGCTGGATTCAACGGTGGCACTGGATATGATCTACCATGCATTGTTGCCTTGGAGCACGTAACAACCTGCCTAACCATTCTATCAAAAACTAAAAATTGGGAAAGTGATGAAATGTGGCTGTGACGTAATATTAATACATACTTATATGTTTGCAGTTTGGTTTTGCTCAAGTCGAAATCGAGTTCTCAGATCATGGACATCCGCGTGTACTCTATAATCACTTGTTGTCCAGGGGTTATTGAGCTTTCAATAATTGTCTTACTATAACAATGGTTAGTTTATTGTCTTGGCATATTTTGTAATGCAAATATAGATTTACAACACTAGGCCAGTTGCAATCAAGATGAGCTACGACTAGTGAGATAACTGCTTGCAGATACTAAGCTGAGAGTACGAGTCAAGTCAGTGAAGCCTGTTGAGTTTGAGAAATCTATCGGCTCCCCACAGGGAGATGGCCCATCTCCTATGCTTTTCACCTGTTACATTGCCTCTGTATTGAAATCCGTGTGGGAAAGTTCCACCAAACTAAACCCGCAGTGTCCATACTAGGCATGCCGCTAGAGATGGAATATGCCGACGACGTGGACTCAACGCTAATCAAACTTGATGCCTGCCACCGCAGGCATTATAATTTCGAATGGTGCACTATACGAGATGCGTAGTACATCGTCGCTGTCCGCCAAACAAAGATGGTACGTGTTGGCGATGTGCTAAGGATGTCAGGGGACAAACCAGCACAAAGAGCCTTGGAATGCGCCATACCGGGAGCCAACAAATACAAAGCCCAAAAAGGACGCATTGCATAAATCTGGTATGCGTGCAACGAGGTGACCTCGAGAAAGCTGGACTCGGTACAGTCAAATCAAGAATGGGCCTGGGAAAGCTAAATATGTTGGCTAAGGACAAGGCAGAGTGGGCAAGCGTGAAGAAGGACTGATTGCAGCTCTAGCATGTGTCTACTACTACAGCCGCAACATACTGTAATCATACATAATTATAGAAATTCTAATAAATTGACACTTATCTACATTGCTGTATTACTTATGTGAATAACTGCTAACTCAATGTAGAACTCATGCAATATACGTTACATCATCTTCCACTGAATGTAGCTTTCAGCGAAAGCATGAGCCCATATGGATCAACTCAAGGCTATGATATCGGCGTAGAAAATGTTTTGAGAATAATTTTTGATATGCTCAAATTATAGCTGTAAGAAAAAGGATCCAACGATATTGCGAATCGGTCAAAGTCTCCGCATCCCCGTTATAAGATATGATTTCCTCCATGAGCATCAATAACATCATGGCAGATAGAATTAAACGTAATTTGGTGTAATTGATATTTACTTAATAGTTTATCTGATATTATATTCTTTAGCTCTGGAAGGGAGACCGTGACAGGGTGAGTTGGATGACACAGAATGAGGATGATAGATAGAGATGAGAGCGAGAGAGAGCGAGAGAGAGAGAGTGAGAGAGAGAGAGAGAGTGAGAGAGAGAGGTAGGGAGGGGAGATGGAGGGAGGGAGCGAGAGAGAGGGAGAGAGAGAGAGAGAGAGGGGGAGAGAGAGAGAGAGATAGGGAGGGAGGGAGGGAGAGAGAGGGAGAGAGAGATAGGGAGGGAGGGAGGGAGGGAGAGAGAGGGAGAGAGAGAGAGAGGGGGAGGGAGAGAGAGAGAGAGAGAGGGAGGGAGGGAGGGAGGGAGAGAGAGAGAGAGAGAGAGAGAGATAGGGAGGGAGGGAGGGAGGGAGCGAGAGAGAGAGGGAGAGAGAGAGGGAGGGAGAGGGAGAGAGGGAGAGAGAGAGAGGGAGAGAGAGGGAGATAGAGAGAGAGAGAGAGAGAGAGAGAGAGAGAGAGAGAGAGAGAGAGAGAGAGAGAGAGAGAGAGAGAGAGAGACAGAGACAGCGACAATGAGAGCGAGAGAGAGAGAGTGAGAGAGAGAGAGAGAGAGAGCGAGCGAGAGAGAGAGAGAGAGAGAGAGGGAGAGAGAGAGAGAGAGGGAACGTGGTGTGTTGGGGCATGGCGGTATAGCATGTGTGATGGAGCTGGAACTATATATTGTGGGAGATAGACAGTAACATGGATGGACAGATCCGGTGAATATGGGGCGGAGTGGCAAAAAGCGAAACGTTGAGCGTGAAAGGGAGATAAACAACAAGCTTACACCAACGCCATCTTCCGACGACGGGTTATCAATCTAAATAAAAAGCAGAACAAGAAAATTGTTATAACCTTTCGATTTCATTTAATGCTTGATTGCCCTGCTCCCGGAATATCCTATTAGCCATGTGCCCCTTACTGCAATGAGGACATGACTTTGTAATTTGATTGTAGATTTATATTACAAGCGACGAACTGAATGTTCATCTTATTTACTATTGCTATTAAAATTGGACAATTGAGAAATTGGATTTTTTTATCTGACGATGATAGAAGGATAACTCTGTATTGAACGGTTCAAAGGTCCGGCTGTAAAAAGATAAGGGTTGGTCGTGGGGTCAGCAGCTATAATACCCATAACCGCTAAAGAAGCATCTATCGCGAATAAACAGGCCCACGACCTAGAGGAGGAGGGACCTTCTGTACACATGGCAACAGCTTAAAGAAGATTGCTCAGGGCAGGGGTGCTGCCGAACAATTCCTAATGGCTAATGACCTTTGCTCCAGGAGAAGCGAAGGGCTAACGTAAGTAAGGAAGAAGATGGTACAAGGCCGTTACAGACGAGTGTGTTCACGCATGTGTACTTATGTTGATAAGTAGATGGTTGAGCAGCCAAGTCCCAGGTTCTCGGTGAACCCACATGTGTTTGCAATCAAATGGGTCCATATAGATTGTCCATACTCATAGATACCATATGAGAAGCATTCACAGGATTGCTTCTTATAGCATACTGCCATGAGTGGGAGGTATGGTTCCTCAATCGTCTTCAAACCATTGATGTGCCTACATGATATCCACCCCAGCTCACGAGTCCAGCGGCGGCAACCTCAGAGCACGTGTGGGTAAGCGTTGTTGTTGGCCACCAGATTTTGAAGCGGGGCCAGGACGAACTGGACAGACTTGATGAATCTCCATTAACCTTTTAAAGCTCGAATTTGTTCAAGAAAATTTCAATTTTCTCATAGCAATGCCCAGTTGTAAACCAAGAGAAGACTATTTCTGAAGATTTGCCACTGGAATAACTGGCTCGGTTATCGAGCCAATCATTCCAGTGTGTACATTTTCAGAAATATTCTTCTCTTTGTCTGCAAATTGATATTTCTCAAGATTACTGCAGAAGCTGCTTTTGGCTGAAATGCAGGATAATGGGTTAAGGAGTATTTTATGTGGGATTACAATATGCTGTACATATGACGTGACTTGACAGGTACATATATCATGGGTAGAACCTGCGAATTCAGATGTGTGTTTGCGCGCTCATCTTAAGCTGCCTTTCCTTGTTATAGCATGATTGCTAACTCGTACAGATGATCTTAAACAAAACCAGGGGCAGTTCAAGAACGATCGTGTCCAGCATAACTGTATTGCTCATAACAGGATACTAATAATCGCGTATGATAAAGAAAATCAGGGTGAGTGCCTTATCGTATTTCTATAGAAAAACAATTGGTTTCGAACTGATTGCTCCTTTTCATTCAGAATTCTCGGTTTCCAAGTCTATAAGAGACATAGCTGAAGGATGACGAGTCGTTTGAACATAGTTTGACTGAATGGCATTATTGCTTCACGAATCAAGCAATATGCCGTATCTTACAAATGACTATCAGTATTTGCAATCAGAGTTTTCTGTAAGCGTTGTTATAAATGTAAATTATAGCATTCAGTATATATGGTGTCAATGTACGCAATAGATATATATCTTGATTAATTTATGTACTTTGTATATCGACAATCACGAATGCAGGGATGGATTTGTTATTAACTCATTAACACCCAAGCTGTCCAAAATGGCTTCTGCACTTGTCTTGTAAAATGCCTATTTGCAGACCGACAGAAGACTCTTTTAAAAATCTATCAAAACAATGTCTGACTCGATAACCGAGCCAGTCATTCTAGTGATAACTTTTCAAGAAATTGTCTTCTCTCGTTCTGCAAATGGATATGTTCTATGAGAAATTGGAATTTTCAAAAGAAATGTGAGTGTTAAAGGGTTGAGATAGTTGGGTGCCAAATAATTACGTGATATGACGATAGCGAATTTATCTCCCAACGCAATTTTGTCTGTACTCTCTCCGGACACGCCATGGTCTTTAGCGTCTGTGTTCAAGCATTATCAATGGTGTCATGCTAAAGAATATTCAACCAAAATCTAGACGCCGCACTGTGGATGGGCTGACTCACGCCATTGCGATCTGGTTTGGCAATGTACCTGAGTCGAAATAAATCTGGGGTTATATATTACGACTTTAGACCCGAAACTGATCTTTAAATCTCGCTCATGCTGCTGCTGCTGCAGTTGTTGTTGCTGTTGTTGTTGTTGTTGTTGTTGTTGTTGTTGTTGTTGTTGTTGTTGTTGTTGTTGTTGTTGTTGTTGTTGTTGTTGTTGAAGATGATGATGGTGATATGGACATTTTGTTTCTTCTTTGTTTCTACTCGTCATTCCGTCCTCGCTGACATTTCACACCACCTATTCTATAGATAAGTCCCGACATCAGCGTGGAGCCTGATTTTCGATTCACTGCCCTGCAGGGTTTTAGTAGGGCACCCATTCTTAATTAAAATCGCTATTTTTATGGTAATGATAAATGTAACTTGCTTAAACTTTGGAGTGGTATTGTAGGAGTAACTAATGGCATCTTCACCAAGGCCATTTTCAATTCATCACATTGGTTGGTTTTAAAAGGGCACCACACCCTGCCCCCACCCATTGTTGGGTATGTAAATTTTAAAATCGATACTCTTCCGTTATTAATGAACGGATTTCGATAAAGCTTGATAACAATATTCTATAGCTCCCGCTTGACATCATTGTCAACCGAGATCATTATGGGGGCCTGATTGTTTATTTACTGAACACGGGTTTTTAGAATGGCGGGCCACCAGTCAATGTTATAATCATTAATCCTCCATTACAGATGCACGGATATAGTGATACATCTTGAGAATGGTCTTATATGGGCCACTCTCGATATCAGTACAAAGTCTATATTTCCGATGCAGTACCATTGCTGGGTTATAGAGGGTGGTTCACCCTTTAATTTTAATACTTTACCTCATAACTGAGCCGATTTTCGATTATCTTCGTAATAGGATTTGGAATGTCGCCCGCCCGTACATTTTGAAATCTATAGATGCTGTAGAACGCTCCAGATCTTAGCTTGTCCGAGCTGTTTCTTGTTCGCTAAGATGTGGTCACAGCCTGGCTCAGTAAGATAAAACCTGGGAAAACTCTAGTCTGGCTGCATTGTGTGTATACTTCTACGACATGGCTGTAATGGAACAATTAGCAATTTGGCCCGATTGTAAATGGCGCAGACCCACAATGACAATTTGTCACTCTGTCTGTGCGCCCGTCATTGGCTTGATAACCGGGCCAGTCATTTTCGTGATAAATGTTCTAGTCTAGCGTTCTGTTTACCCGCAGATGGGCATGGAATAATCATATATTTTGATTTTCTTGACCATATTTAGCCAGTAAAGTGCATCGGGTTACTGAGCCTATAGCCAACTTATGTGCTCAAATCCCACCAATCTTCTATAACTGCGGTGGCCCGCAGTCACGTGTAAGCAGGCGTCAGACTTAATTAAAATAACTGGATTTTATTCCCAAGTTTCCATCTAAATCCATGATTAATGAGATTAATAAGCAGTACTCTTATGCCCCGATGATAATAATAATTCTCCGGGGGTTAACGCATTCCTTGCAATTCTAGAGGTTATTATGAAGCCGCAATGAATCTTTCTCTGTAATTTGTTGCGGGTTAGTGGGATGCTGGAGTTAGTAATATGCAGAGATAGCGCTAGGGATCACTAGGATCGGCTGAAAGTTTGAGGCCTCATGCACTGCTTCTGAAAGTATAGGCATGGTATCGGCCCAACTTCGGCTCAGTAAACTGCGTTATCTGGGGATGAATACAGCAACATGCATACTACAAGTGGAAAACAACATTTGTTGCGTACAATTTAAATCTGTCTATGTGCTTGTTTTGCCCAACTTATCAAAAATCTCTCGACGTGCATTGCCTAGTGAATTATCCCGGTGTTTTCAAGTCTAATTATGTTCAAAATATTCAACCACATGTTTGTTAAATAGAAACGCTACATTTAGTCCGTCGTTAATTAAGCGTTCCTGACGAACTTAGCTACGCAATTCATGACGTCATGGCAGCAACAGTGTCCAGTAAAATTACTTTCAAAATATTCAACAGCATGTTTATTAAATAGTAACGACATGCAATTCGTACAACAACGCTTAGCCGTCATCAATTAGACGTTCGTGACAACGTATATACGCCATTCATGCTGTAAATGATTATGACGTCATCGCCTATTCATGAAACTGATCCGCCATTCTCAAAGCATAATGTCTTCATGGTCACGAATTTATGATGCAGGACTCGGGTTACCATATTTATAATGGAGGGATCCGACCTGTCGCTTGAGTATATGATGCCATATTTAACTGACGTCACAATTAACCTGATTTATCTATGTCACGAAAATGGAAAAGCCAGTAACGAGTGTTTGAATTCTATGTCTTAACTGAAAATACAATTTAATAAACATTCTGTTGAATACTTAGAATCTAATTTGTCAATGAACAGTTGCTGATGAAGCAGATAAGTAAGTCACAAACGAATATATGAAGACGGACTATGGTGTAAGAATTGTATGTCTTAGTAAAGACATTCAAATGTGGACGGATATTACTTGGGAAGTGGGTGCGATGGGGTGGGGTGTGTGTGTGTGTGTGTGTGTGTGTGTGTGTGTGTGTGTGTGTGTGTGTGTGTGTGTGTGTGTGTGTGTGTGTGTGTGTGTGTGTGTGTGTGTGAGTGTGCTTATCTGCGTATCCTGACACAGTTCAAATAAGTTTCAAAATATTCAAAATAATATTTATTAAATAGTAATTTAATAAATATTATTTTGAATATTTTGAAACTTATTTGACTGGGCGCTGTTGCAGCATAGGCAGCAACAGCGGCCCAGTCAAGTAAGTTTCAAAATGGTAAACAGCTTATCAGTATAGTTTTCTGGAAATGGATAGTCAGGGAGTTCAGAGATCGATCGATCCAAACACGAGCTAGGTGTGGGCGGAGCTTAGGTAGAGACGGGCGGGGCATAGCTAAAGCTGGAAAGGAACATTCCCATAAATCTAACTGTATAATTATTCGTAATTATTCCCTTATCGGAGATAGGCAGATCCCCTCAGAGAATGGGTTAAAGGTGCACATTCACACCAATATTTTCGCCTGAAAATAAAATGGTTAAAATTGTATACTGTTCAAGGGGTAATTTATCAGGAATGAAATCATATTTTAAGCTTATTTACTGTCGCTACATCTGGGCACGTAACATAAGTCTATAAAAGGATACAAATTTAACAACTGTATTTTCAAGCAGTCTGGCGTAAATGCGCACCTGTAATGATCAATTCACAGAACCAGACGATACACCGTTAAACCACTTAGTAGGCGATGCCAGGCCACTACAGACATACATTGAAAGAACTAGCATTGGAACTAACTTAAGACTCTCAGAAATAGAGGCGCAGTTAGACCTGCCAACTTCAGCAACTGAGTGTTTACATATTCAGCTGATACCATCTCGAAACCAAACACAGACATATTAGCATCTGCCTTAATGCACCATTTCTACATCGATGGTGGTTACCAAGGTACTCTGTAGCGATGCTTATGACCAAGACGCGATGCGTTCCACCAGCATTCTCCTCAACAACATCCAGAAGACACTGTCCAATGTGAATTTGTGCCACTTTGTTTTCAAAATAATCAACAGCAACCTTGCAATTGTGATTCTGGGAATTAAGGTTTGGAGGTTTCAAATGTGGGCGGATATTACTTGGGAAGTGGGGTGGGTGGTGAGTGTGATTATCTGCGTATCCTGACACATAACACGTTGAGTGAACAAAGCAGATTGCTCCGGTCGTCACGGCATTCCTTTCCTTAGCCAGAGGTAGGTTACTTAGTCGTTTATATACTTATGTTGAGAATGGCTGCACGACACGTTATTTCGATATCTGGTACTCTTTGTGCGGACTGCAATAAAAGAAATGGGCACGCTGGGAGCTTTCAATAGCGATAGATTAATGGCCTGGACAAGGACAAAGATATAGAAACACGCATACCCCTAAGCATGGCATATGATATCAGAATAGTACTAGTGTTTTACAACACGTTAATACTAACATGGTTCAAGAAATGTAGCGTATCTTAGCTAGTATTAACACGCGTGTGTGTAATTTCATCTAATTAGAAAAATGTACTTAATTCAAATTTCTCTGACAATGCAGTTTATTGGGGGAGTACCAGGCCAACACGGCAGCGTAAGGCAGCAATGTTTTTCAATGCAAATATTTTCAGAATATTCACCAGAACATTTCTTGTATCATGCTCACAATCGTACTAACAAATATGTCTTTGTTTTGGAAACATGTTGTCTTATCTATGAGCTATATACTGTAGTAAATGTGTGTGCCACATGCATCATCAATCATCTCACATTCAGGAAGAACAGTTGGCAATGGAGGAACCCTGTTTTAGTTATGCCACCCCCATATCTCACTAAGCGCCACACACGATTTGCCCGTTTTGTGGTCGATCGATCCCCGAACACCCTGACTATCAGTTTCCATAAAAACTAAACAGGTACAGGTGATATATGTTCAGTCAATTAGTTTCAAAATATTCAACAAAGTGTTTATTAAATCATAAAGACATACACACCGCACCTTTAGTCCGTATCCAATTATGCGTTCGTGGCAGACCTATCTCCGTCAGTCTTGCCGTCATTGGCTATGCCGTCATCATACACGTCACGTGGTTGATTTTGACGTCATATCATGGATAAACTGGAATGATTCATTATGGGTCAAAGGCATTGGACATTGTAATTGATAGTCAGAAACATACTATTACCTAATATTTAAGTGACCCGATGACAATGTACAATTGGCAGTTATTCTACACTGCTCAGAATAGCCACAACCGGGTTAGTGCTTCTTCAGCTTTTTTTGTTCTGCAGAACACAAATTGAATGGAGGAATCCAATCTGTTGCTCACGTTTATGAAGTTATAGTGAACTACAACCCATGTACGCTGATGTCACAATCAAAATGCATAGTGAATAACGTCGCTCAGTCCGTCAAGAACCTTTAAAGAAAGTGTATTATGTGTACGAATTGTATGACTTTACTACTTAATAACCATTCTGTTGAATATTTTGAAACTAATCTGACGAGCGCATTATTGGTGCCATAGGCAACAAATGCAGCCATTCAAATTAGTTTCAAAATAGTCAACGGCTTACCTGTATAGTTTTCTGGAAACTGATATTCAGGGAGTTCAGAGTTCGATCGATCCCAAAATGGGCAAAGCGTGGGCGGAGGTTAGGTAGAGATGGGTGGAGCATAGATAACAGTGGATTCTTCCAGCGGCATGGCTGTAATGGACAGTAAGTTGCATGTATGAAAGATCTATGAATTAACCTCATTCACCATAAGCACAGACCAGAGGTCATATGACAAATCCAGCAATATGTCAGGGATTTGGACATGTAGGGTCGAATACTTCAGATTAATATGTCCTTGTTATGGATATTGTTTCAAAAAGACACATGCTGCATGTAATGAAGAATACAAGCATGTCTTTAATACTCACTCACATTGTTCTGCAGATGCAGTCAGAAATTAAATTATGATGATAACCTGAAGATATTTGAGAGACATGAATATTTACTTTTTTTGCAAGGATGTTAGAATACCGCAACTAGACGAGTAAATCCCTACATTTTATAGATCTAGTTTGAAAAAAGTTAATAATATTGCACGCTATAATATTGAATGAGTTGGCCACGCATATGCAACATCAATCAGCACTGCAAAGTAAAGGTGTGATCTATCTCTTTGAATGGATTAGATAGCACCATAACACATTTTAATGTCACATCTGTCCAGGACCCTATTTGGCTTGTCTTCAGGAATTTGGGCATTGTATATGGGCTTCATGTGTCCTATACTTGACTCTGTTGCTGGAAATGGTATTTGTTAGGTACTATATGCTGCCTCGTGTGTAGGATTACAACTGAGCCTTTATCAAAAGATGGCAGTAAGTTGTTCTGTCATAGGTTATTCTAAATTTGTTAGCGATTTATGTATGCGAGGCGGGACTGGATGACATTTACCAATGAATGTGAAATATCCCAACCTACCAGAAAACTAGCCACCCTCAGGATATGTCTTTAATTGTTCTCAATGGACGTTTCCAGTTTATCCATCAATATATGCATCATAACCCACTACGTGGCGTGTAGGATAACATCATAACCCACTACGTGGCGTGTAGGATAACATCATAACCCACTACGTGGCGTGTAGGATAACATCATAACCCACTACGTAGCGTGTAGGATAACATCATAACCCACTACGTGGCGTGTGGGATAACATCATAATCAATTACAGTATGAATGACTCGATTTAGTCCGTTTAAATGCTTAAAAGTCTGACACGTACGAATTGCATGTTTTACTATTTAATAAGCATATGCAGCAACATCACCCAATCAATTTAGTTTCAAAATATTCAACAGCTTACCTGCATAGTTTTCTGGAAATTGTTTGCCAGGCTGTTCAGGGATCGATCGATTCAAACACGACAGAGATGTCGGTAAAGCTTATCTAGAGATAGGCGGCGCATAACTACAACTGGAAAGGTCCATTGCCCAAAATAAAGGCCATTAGTCTGTAATTGTAGCACAATCGAAGAAAATTTATTCAATTTAAAGTGTTCTGCCTATTTTTTATTTCGCTTGATTTATCATTCAAATTCCGAACCAATAATTCAGGTGTTATTATTGATTTCGAAAGTGGTCTACTCATGATCGTTTTGGAATTTCTAAGGGAATTATTCACATCTAGTTTCCTTGTAGTCAGAGTCGTTATGTAACAACTATTGATTTTCACGCATTTATTCCGGCACGAGTTGATGTATGGTACTCGGCATATGGCAGAGATGTTTCCGAGTGCCATATATTATGTAATTTTATTTCCCTAGCATTCGACAAGTGTGAATATTAACGATCACGGGACTGAAATCCAGATATCTAATGCAGCATTCTGATCAAATAAACTGTGCCCGAATACGGCAGCTTCTGAAAACCATGTTTACCGAAGGCCGCTGACTAATCCGAGGTGTCGGGGATCGATGTCATTGGAAAATGTGCCAAATCTTCTATGGTAAATATAATCTCAAACTCGGTTAAAGCTGGTAAAAGTGATGATTTTCAACTCGGTTGATATTAGCGATATTAAATGTGACCTCGCTCGATATCCTCTATATGTAGAACTGACGTCCCTTGTGTACAACATGTCTACATGACTGGATACCGCATGCCATATATGGCTGAGCTTTCGTGAGGTGACCTGCTACCCCTGTATGGGCTCTAATACGGCCACATTCCTCATCACCACATGACAAGACCAGTATAATACTAAGGAAAGTGAACTCACGCAATGTATTGTGTGAAAAATATATACATTTCGGTGTAATGGGGCTGTTCCTTTTGATGACAGGATGCTTTGGGCGGGGGGAGTGGTCATGGGAAGGTTAGACCAGTGAGGGAGAGAGGCAGGGAGACATGGTGTGATGGAGGGAGGGATGGGAGGGAGAGACGGAAGCCGAGAGAGGGGAGAGAGAGAGAGAGAGGGAGGGAGGGAGGCAGGGAGGGAGGGAGGGAAAGAGAGAGAGAGAGAGAGAGAGGACTGGGAAAAGATGGTTGTGAGAGGGTGGGGAGAGCTGGAGAGGGAGAGGTTCACAGAGATGGGGTAGGGGAAGAGGTATGGGAGAGCTGAGGAAGTGGGGTAGGCTGGGCTTGGGGTAGAGGTTGCGAGCGGGAGAGGAAGAAAGACTGATAATGAGAGAGAGGGGAATGAGAAATTTTAATGTAGAGAAAACACAAGTAGAATAGAGAAGCTTTGTAGGAATGAGCAACACATGAACTAGCGATGATCATGGTAGTCATTTATTGCAAGCAGCAAAATAATCTATGGACGGAGGCCGGCACAATATAATAATTAACATCAATCGATGTCGCGCGCATTGATGTTGCTGTATTGAAGATCCTTTTAACCATTCAGCATGTACAGATCAGAAATGGCTTAGTAATGGTTATTATCTCTTGTGACTGCCTAACCCATTAGCGATCGAATCGTCCAAATCGGGCTCTGCAGCGGTCGTGAGAAATGTCAATTGTAGGCCAACTAAAGACATTTTTTTGAAAATGTACCACTGGAATGCCTGGCTCAATAAACGAGCCTGTCCTGTTCAGTGGTAAATCTCCATAAATAGTCTTCTCTTGTCCCGAAAACTGGCATCGATGAGCAAACATTTGAATTTTCTTGACCATCAATACTGGCCTGGTCGCGAAAAATATCCGCGCAAGACAACAAAAAGGCTATTTCACTAAACAATAGTGGTTGGAAATCAACTGCTCTTGGGCTGCAAATGAACATTCAATAAGCAAATATTTCAATTATTTTGGAATATTTTGACTAGCTAAAAGTCAATTAATATATGTAGCTTTCTAAGAGCCCTGAGGCGCTGTTGACATAAGAGGGGTTACGAACATTCAGTGGAATATTTTGAAATTAATTCTACTTGGATTTACCTATGACAGATTGAAATAACATTAGATTTAAATAGTTACTCAGCGACGTAGTGTTATCAGCCACAGGTGAGCGATATCGCTGAGAACTAAGCCGGTGTGTACTCGATTTCAACTTTGATACATGCCGGTGGAAGTTGTGTCCTTTTCATGTAAATGTATACACATGTGCTGGCTGTTTAACGTGGTCATTGTTTCTTTTAATAAGGGCAATGCCAAACTGAGCTATCAATCTGACCAGTGATGCATGTTCCTTATAAACAAATGTGTTTTGTATTGAGAGATAAATACACCTGTATATTACACGTCTGGTTTCCAAGAGTGCTGATTAATCTATGGTCTGCATATGATGGTGGCCAAATGGATATAATATGTTATTATAGGTGATTAGAATGTAATAGATGAATCAAGCTGTAGCGCTGCCCCACCTATCTTTTATCTTTTTTTATCTTTAAAGAATGTTTACTAAATAGTAAAGATATCCAATTCGTGCACAAATCGTAGTCCATCATCAATTAAACATTCGTGACGAACGTAGCCACGCCATTCATGACATAATTGGTCATGACGTCTTCATACACATCACGCAGTTGATTATGACGCCATATGATGTATAAACTGGACTCCTCCATTCATGGTTGACTTAGTTATATACGAAGGATATAATCCGTCACGTAAGTATATGACGTCATAATCAAATACTGTACATGTTAGCTAACATCACAATCATAATGGCATAGGTCTCTTGCGAAAATCTAGAAGTCCACCACGAAGTTCTACAAATAGTATCTCTTTGATGAACTCCTAATCTAATCAACATTATAGTTACTATTTTGAAAGTAGTTTAACTGGGAGCTGTTGCTGTCATAGATTCTGGGCATTCAGCTGTCAAAGTCTCAGATCGATTCTAAAACGTATACATTATGCTAAAGCTTCGCTAGGAACGGGTGGACATTGCTAGAAATGGATACCTCTATTTTTAGACATCATTTAAAAATCAAATAAGAATACATTAGGAAGACATTATTCTAATGGCCAGAAACACCAAGCATCGACCATCACTTACCATGGAGAAGTATGCCGACGTATAGTATGCATAAACTATCTAATTGACCATCCCTGTGAATGACATCCATGCAATCTAATAGAAACCATTACTAGATAGTGAAAGATTCAATAATTGTAAAGCAGTCTAGGTTAGTGGCACTATTAAATAATAGTTACATCTTTACTCAACGGGCATGTACGAGTGAAAGAAATCTTTCATTGATGGGCCATTGGTTGTTCCAGTTGAGGTATAGATATTATAGTAGGATACGGAGCTGGATACCACAGGTACAATAGATGGAATGCGAGAATGGAAATACGAAAGCTTGCTAACATGCACATTAGAGATATGGTTATTTCTATTGGGAACATATCGGTGGCAATAATATGAAGATAGTTAATACCATTTCGCACTTCAAATACCGGACAACAGATGGTAGCTTATAGAACTATATAACTAAATTGATTATACATAAATTGATGCAAATGCTTGTTCTGATGATGATGATGATGGCGGTAATGAGTGGCTGTGTTCTGTAGCTGAAGAAGTGAAAACCTCTTTCAGCTGCAATCCGTTTTTCGTTAACTTTTTCCACAGTATCTTCGTCCTCAGCGAACGTTCTAAGCTACTTTCGGTTCTTTCTCTCATTACTGGTCCTAGATTACGTTCTTTGAAGTCTGATCGCAAAACTCTTAGTACGTTTATGTTGTGGCGTCCGTCGCATGCCTAATGCATGTTGGAATCTACGCCTGCATTTTATAGTACCTTCTGAGCAGGCGCGTTTTAGGGCATTCGAATGACATGTCTTACCATGTACAACCGCTGTTGCACCACACTCACAAACAGTGGCTCAGTGTTCCACAGTTTCTAGGGTGATGCATTTGATATTAGACTGTGCAGTCAGTGATCATTCGTAATGGCAGCTTGTTGCGGTGACATTCAATATGTCTGCTTTTGCAGCTGCCCAGCTTTCGCAATTGATATTGCATTATGAAAACACATGTACTAATACATCAGTGTAGCCAGGAATGCTATGTAAAGGAGATGATATGTTGATGATCGCCTTGTTACAAGATTGTCTGAGCGACAGAAAAGACTGCGACTACCGATAAAACAAAGCAGTCGAAATGAACACCAAACCGAACTAAACCATAATTCCAACAACATCCTGTGCCAAATTAGTGAAGGATTGAAGGAACTTGCAATCAAAAGAGCACATGACATGCTAAACAAGATCATGTCCACCGATGATTTTCGAAAAATGTCCAGAGCGAGCAAAACATTACGAATCAGCCACTTCTTGTACATTACGCTAAGACTCACATCGTCGGTCCTGGTCAGGGAAAGGCTGCAACGATCAAGGAATGGTTCAAGGATCAGTTTGCTGACACTAAGAATGAAGCTTTACCCCTGTTTTAAGGCCTATAACGACGCCTAGGAAAAAGCCTATAACAGAAGCAGAAGTTAGAAAAGATCCAGCACCTCTAACGAATGGTTGGCATGTGGCCTAACGGCATAAATACCAGGCTCCTTAAATATTCAAATAATACCATCTCAACACAAATTGCGCACACCATCAACGCTGCCTTTGAACACCACCCACCTATCGATTCTTTGGGAGAACGTACACTCATCGCACTCCCAACTCCTAAGAAACCACCCAGGCATTTATCCAACCTCAGATCACTAGTATCTTTGAAAGGCATCCGGAGACTTTGATCAATTGCAACATTACCTTGTATCAGATATAAGACTGCGAAATTGACTGGAAACTGGCAGATTGGTTAGAGGAGATGACATAGCTGCACTGACATAGCTTTCGCATATCGCGTGCTAACATCAGTAGTAAAATCAAAACAGTGTGACTTTTACAAGATTAGAATCGAGCATGTGCACGTGCATTAAAAGCTTGATACAATCAAGAGACAACAGGTCCTTCAATTTCTCCATTACGTCTGCTGCGATGATGGTGAACAATGTCTGGTGATATTCTTAATAAAAGCAAATATTCGTGTCAAATCAACACTTTCTGCACAGTTTGAGACATCAATAAGATCACCACAAGATGATGGTTTATCACTTACTACCTCGACGCAGCACTATCATCTGTTCGAGAACACCCTATAAGAACAGATGCTCCAATAACAAGGATAGGCATGCCATGGCAATTCTAATTAATTAATAATAGCATTTGAATGCCGGTTCTCAAAGATAATGTACAATTACAAAACATTTACAAAACAGTCAATTAATACGACGCGACACACGACATTTATTTTAACGTGTTTGTCTACTGCCACTCTCTGACCAATGGAATTCCATCTCTGGCAATTTTGGCATAATTTAAAACACAAATTTGCTTTTCAGCTTTTCTAGCCAGCGGGATTCCATTGATAACAACAACGATCCATATTTTGAAAATGTGACTTCTTTATTTTGTCAGCCTTTCTGCCAATAATTTCTATATAGAGAAATAATATTGCGTTACAATGTACATTAATCCCGAGACCGCTATTATTCAGAGCAATATGTAAGTCTTAAGGAGTACAATGAGCTGAGAAGTGTTCAAGTCTATCAGACAAAGATAACTGGTGGAAAACGCGATTCCTATGATTCCTATGAAGAAAGGGAGACTGACGTCACAATCAAATGCGTAGCGAATGGCATATTTAAGTCCGTCATAGACGCTTAATAGTCTGTCACGTTGCACGAATTTCATGTTTTTAGTATTTAATACACATTATGTTGAATATTTTGAAACTAATTTGACTGGGCGATGAAAGTAAGGTACGTTGCTACCATAGGCAGAACAGCACCTAGACAAATTAGTTCAAACTATTCATCAGCTTACCTGCGTATTCATTTTGCTGTTCAGGCAATTCGCGGTTCATTCGATACACCACGGGCAACGCGCCGGCGGAGTTTAGCTAGGAATGGAGGTGGTATAAATAAAACTGGATTAATCCATTATGACACATTTGACGTACGTAATGCGGTTATATGGAAAATGTCTCGGAAATATGGTGTTGCGAATGGAAATAACTGAATATAATTAGTCAACATACGCTTGCTTGGATGCATGCATCTCATCTCGTCTTGTCTAAGGCACTTAACGCCTCCTGTGTTAACTAAGCTCTGCAATGCCCAAGACCGCTAAAAATGGACTATGTACTGGTCTTCAGGAATGTCCATGTATTCACCAAAGGGAATATGCTTTTTGAAAATGTGCCACTGGAATGACTGGCTCGGTTACCGAGCCAGTCATTCCAGTGGTACATTTTCAGAAATAGTCTTCTCTCAGCCGGTAAATAGACACTAGCTAGGAAAAAACCCCTAGATTTTCTTGGCCACTTTCATGGTCAAGCCGGCGAAAAACAGCACCTGTAGTGGTTTTGAGTAATGTCTAATTGCATTGCAACAGAAAGTTATTTTTGAAAATTTTATTTAAAAAAATTATAATTTTCTTGGCAAATCTTGACCATTAAAGGGTTAATTGATAAAAGTAGAATTTTGAGCGCTTTGAGGCGCTGTTGGCACACGAGGGTTAAACCGTGCTATAAGAACACGATTAAGGTAATTTAATTGGAAACATCAATATCTAACAAAAGCTATTTAAGAGGCTGGAATCAATACAGCCAAATCTTCTACACAGTAGACGTAATCTGTAGCTACCTGTGGTGTGTTCTCTCTTAACCTCTTAACACTCATATCAGCCAAAACAGCTTCTGGAGTGGTCTTGGGAAATGTCGATTCGCAGAGCAAGTGAAGATTATTTTTGAAAATTCACGACTGTAATGACTGGCTCGACATCCGAGCCAGTTGTTTCAGTGATAAAATTTTCAAAAGCAGTCTTCTCTTGGTCTGCCAATGGACATTTTCTAGGAGAGAATTTAAATTTTCTTGAACAAATTTGAGTGTTAAAGGGTTAAGCCTCGAACTGACCACTCATTTTAGCAGTATGAATGTAGATGCATATTGATATTAGAGTTTCTCTCAGAGAATAGAAAGCCAGAGAAATGATGCGCATTGGGCAAGACGATGCATACGTGAAAAGAGTTAAATTCCTCTCTACATTAAGAGAGCCAAGTGTTAGCCATCAACGGTACACAACATTGCTTAGGAAATAAAGGTGTCGGTAATGCACTGAGTGGCCAAAGGACTCCAATTTCCTCGTGTTGGTTTCTGTATTTTGCTGTCATACATGACATATATACATGACATACATGAGACATCATATTTGTGTCCAGATCACGTGTACACCGGAACAATGAAAGAGCCAGTAGTAAGTTTCATTCCCGAATGATATACATTGATTCGTACGAGATAAGGCCTTTGAAAACCCGTTTCTAGTCATAATGTTGTATGGAATATCAATAGAAATTCCAAGGTTAACGAGAGTGCTGTTACTTCGCGATTTGAACGTTATCGAAAGCACCGGTTGTAGCTGTGCCGTGCTGGGGCGTACGTGCGTGCGTGCGTAATCGCGTGGGTACGTGCTTGGGTACGTGCGTGCGTGCGTGCGTGCGAAAGCTGGTGTTTGTTCTGCTCCGCTTTGCCTCATTGGCATGTGGATGGCATTAATGAGAATGAAGGGAACCATTCCAGCGCCCCACCCACGTGTAGCTAAGCTATGCCCACATTGTACGTGTATTTGACTAGATTTGAAGCCGTACACCATGAATTCCCAGAATCTAGGTGTCTAAGTAACTAACTTTAAGATAATCTGTTGAATATATTGAAACTGATTTGACAGAGATGTTGCTGCGCCTGAGAGCAGGTGTTCTTAATCAAATTAGTTTTAGAATATTCAGGGGATTGTTTATTAAATTGTAGATTCATCAAAGACACTTTTGTGACAAAATTTACAATTTTCGTGATGGCGGTACGTCATTATGATTGTGACGTCAGCTAAGATTTGACGTAGAGAGGGAGCATGTGTCCTTATTTTGAGACTACTTCAGAACATTTGACAACTCGTTTTTAAAATTATTTTCCGGGTTTATACATTAAGAAATCAGATACAACTTGTTGCCTCGTTTGCAGATTTTTCATCATGTATCGATGCCACCTAATTACACACTATGATGATGCCCAAATTGATCAAGATTGCATACATAAATATGATCCAGGCCATAATATAATTATCCTTTCTGTGCCCATTTTATTAATCTTAACACAATGTATTCTATGTAAGCCCACTGTATGTATCTCATTATTTCTAGGGTAATATTGTCTAACCCTTTTAATCCTCATATCCAAATGGCCAAATCTCACAGAAAAAAAGATAGGCAAACTACTTCAACAATATTTAAATCTAATTTGACTCAAATTTCTAAGTCCCTAACGTAGTCACAACTTCCAGTCAAATTATTTAAAAAAATTAAATTCTACTAGATATAGTTGTTAGATCATAAAGAAGTTGTGCGGTTTGTCAGGTGGAAAAGGTCAAAATATATAAATAATTTATAATATGTTAATATTTCTAAAATATATTCGTCTAAAACACACAGAATGGGCCCATATCATTTTGATAATATTAATACAACATTCACATATATATTAATTATATGGATCATGGTCATGCACATTTATTTATAACATAGCTTAACATATATGTATGTTTTAAAAAAATATATTCATTGGCTAATATAGGAATCAGGCTTGGATCTTCCAGAACGGTATCGTGATAACGCCAACTAATTACTTCAGGCTTTCTAATTACATGGACGATGGAGTATGACTGTCTCGCCTGTGAAGGGTCATGGAGAGGCCCTTTTAACTGGTAATTACCAAGTCATTGGGACGCGATCAAAGTATTTTCCAAAGACTAGGATAGAGTCGGTAAACAGGCAGATGCGTTATGGCGAGTAAAATGCCAGACCTTTTCCGAGGAAATACAATACTGTTATGATATTCTCACAGAAACTGTCATCAATTCCCCAGCCATCAGCCCTGACTAGGTCATGCTCAAAAGACGTATGAGTAGGGATTAAAAAATGTATGTTCTTCAGCAGGATCTAAGAAACGATGGTGTGGGGGACAAATGGAGACGGCTCATCCTCAAAATCAAGGCAATATTCGAAAAGAACACGAGTGCATTTTGTCAAAGTAATTACACATCAATTATGTGTACGGTGTTACGTCTAGTTCGTAACAAAGAAGACATGCTGTAGGAGTGAGGAAATTGGTGCTGGCCTTGCATTTATTTATACTAACAAAGATGCATTTGAGATATTATATCAACTGTTTAAGGAAGGAAAAATGCGCTGATGAGATATCTACATATGTCAAAGATACGATTTCTGAACGAGAACATATTGGTAGAGTTATTATTGACATTGAAATAGATATTATAGTGCACGCTTGTAATTACAGATTGAAGTGAATTGGAATTTCCAAGTACGGACCTGAACTCTATCTTTGCAGCGTATAAATGCATTCTGGAAGAGAATGGGGTGGCTAGCAACATAGAAACCAATTATAAACGGCAGATAACAGCATTTTAATTGAGGCAACACCAGGTGTAAACTGCGATGTGTGGGTGCAAACTAGAAATGGTATTATCAATTCTAAGGGATGAGATGGAGTTCTTGTACAAGACACCATCGATTATTCGTACCGATATCCCAAACATGAAGGACTGGCGTAAACACTATATGCAATTGATAATATTTACTTGGCCAGTGATTCGAGCTCACTTCAATGTGCGGATCTGTTAATTGCACAGGAAGATGAAGATGGTGTTCCCCCTGCTTATTGGAGAGCTGAAGCTTGACCTGACTATTCAGGACAAACCCCTGAAGACATCATTAGGCAAAATTAGTATGACTATGATAAGCCAGCTGATACTACTCTATCTAACAAAGCCTACGACCTTGACACTATGGAGGGAATATCAGTAATTATGACCATTACAATAGCATACAGTTACTTATCCCAAGTTGTGCAGTGGCACACATAGCAGGGGTAGGTGTGGGGTTGTAATAGATGTTAATTCAGTACAAGAAGTAGACTATACCCAGGAGGTAGCAGCCGCGGTAAAATACAAGCAGACGGCAACATATCTGGGAGAAGACAAGCGTTACAGACCAGCATCGGCATAACTCTGTCTCAGAGAAGTAGCTAGAACAGCAACCGTCCCTGGGACAAATAACCATCCTTGGGACACATGACACACCAGATACTCCCAAGATGGTTCCGTTAATACAAGTAGTACGATACATGTGCCACCTTCTGAAATGGCAAGGCAAGCACACACTACCTCGTCGACATTAAATTCTTTGATGAATCACAAAACACCAATATTGGAATTGTATCCGTACTGTATAAGTGAAGTCCAACGGAATTGCGAGTACTTCTTACAAGTTTAAAGCAGGCACGAACAATACACTGTATGAATGGTGAGGAAGGGTACTGACAACTCAGAGTCTTAGATAGTGATTTATAGAACCGTACAGTAAAGCTAAAAGACTACACAATTAACCATTTGTGCCTTCAAACATGGGCCTTATCCATTATGGCAGCACTGAAGTGTCTTGGGAAGTGCATCAAAGGAAGTAACATTAAATTGGCATGCAATGTTTCTGGTGTGTATGGATCAGCAACTGCATGGCAGGTATTGGCTGATCGTCATATATAAAGCTGCATTGAAGCATACACAATGACGCTTGTCGCATCCCTAACCTTGTTCTAAACAAGTGTGTTTCTCTGAGAAAGAATACATACACCGCATGAAGCAGGATAGTCGAGCAGTTGATGCATTTGAATCATATGCAGATGGACAGGCAGACAACAGAGATGGCATATTTAAATCAAATTCGATTAAACTGCGGTAAGTGGTGCCCAATTGTAATGCATTTGGACGAATAAACGAGTGGAAAGAACATGTCAAAGGTATTCAGAAGTTCATCACAAGAAACATGCACCAGGTACAGGTGTTGGATATGTTTACTGCTGCGATAAGGCCATCAAACTGGAAGCTTCACTTAGCTAAAATGGAAGATCTGGTGACATACTTCCATACTCATGATCATTTCAACTATTGATGATGGGGGATAATATATGCAGCAAATATGTTAGAATTGCAAATTACTGACCTTCAGACATGGCCGTTCTTAGATGATGGCAATGTTACGATTACAAAACACCGCATTTACTGCTATAATTGATCCAGATCATGGCATTGGACAAAAACACACGAAGATGCCGATAAAGGCAGGTTTCATTTGGCATGACAGACAGCGATCATGAGCTAGCATTTCCAACGCGTGATATGGTTAATTGTGTAATATTTGCTATGCATACTTTGTCGGTATAACAAACGTATACATTATTATTGAAGACAGTGATAATTTAGGACCAAATGCATTAGAAAACTTAGTTTCCACTAGAGTGCCAGAAAGAACAGACAAATATTTGCAGCCCAAAAGAAAAAAGCTTATCTTATTTCAAGGATGTTGGAGCTACAGTTCAATCTAAAATCAATGGTCAATTGGAATCAATATCTCCTCTCTGTAAAACATATTTACAATAGCAAAGGAGTTTTGGTATTCAACCAGCTGTCTTTGGTGCTGAGTTATTGAGGTCACGTGGTGTGCCTTAAATACCGGCTAACTTGTACAAACGGGTGTGGGTGTGAAGATGTATGCCAGAACTTGGTTTATGAGAACAAATTAAAACAGACGATGCCAGCTAATATAGATATACATATTTGCTGCAGAATCGTATAGCGTTATCATGATGCGTAGTCGCAAAAGCCTATAACGCAAACTGCTGCTCCATCAACAACCTGTCACCTAAGACAGCCTGTCGCACCACAACTTCTTTACTGTGGTAAATATATTTTAAAGACAGATGTTGATTATTTAATATTGGTATTCTTGCGACAGCCAGTCTTAGGAAACTGCCACATTTTATCCTGAAGATCAGGCGTCCACTATGGGCAGGTTTGACTATAATAGACACATTGTTTGATTAATCTATGTTTGACTATGGCGGAGAATGTTGGTCTCTACAGTGTAACTTCAATTGATCGCTCCAGTTTTAGCTATGCCTCACCCCTCTCTAGCTAAGCCCCACCCACACTTCGCCATGTTGGGATTGATCGATTCCTGAATGCCCTCACTATGGCAGCCAGAGTGCCCAGTCAAATTAGTTGCAACATATTCAACAGAATATTTATTAAATAGTAAAGACATACAATTCGTACACTAAGGCATAGTCCGTCTTCAACCATGCGTTCGGAACGTACTTATCTACGCCATTCATGACGTCATAATGATGTCAGTCATTATGCTGTCATTCTACACGTCACGTAGTTGATTATGGTGTCATAGGATTGACGGATAAAGTGGAAAGGTCCATTTCAGCTATGGCTTGGACGTTTCACAAAGACATTGCTTGCTTGATTTTAATCATTTGTCTCATATTTCACTACACTTGGAAAGAATGCAATAGGAAATTGTGATGCGTTTCGTGAAATCTTGACCATTTTAGACCGCAAAACCAAAACTGTGATTAAATAGTGAAAATTGTCTCGCCAAACGTGGCAACGAGTTGTATTTTATCCATTATAATGTGAATAAAGATAAATCAGTGAGCAACCAAAATTGGCAAAAGTTCTAAAGTAGATGACAATTGCCTCCTGACTATGTGCTTGCTTCAAATGCATAATGTTGTGTAATTGCCCTTATTATATATAGCGGAACCTGTCTAGATAATGGACAGTGATGTTACGGTGGCCACTATATAGACAGGGAGTCACTTTATAAAACTCATTTGCTAGAGGAAATAGCTTTAGAATCAAATGATTTCAGTTTTTTACCACCAGATGCAGGTGTCCGCTATAAACAGGTTTAACTATGTGCTAAAGCTTGTTTTCGAACATGTTAATCTTATTAATAGAAATTAATCAACAAAGTCAAAACATATCACATTACATGAGCTTTACATATTACACAATTTTAATTAATAACATGACGATTCCCGTGTTGTTTCCATCTTCCCCGTCGTCCTTGCGAGTACTCATTCGTTATCTACCCAATGGACATCTTTAGTTGAATATTACACGTGTGATCAAATCGAGATATAAGCCCCGGGACAAAAGTCCTGCTTATATGATAAATGCCAATAATATGCCCATAGAACCAAAGATTACAACCGCTACTAAGTTTGCGTGATGAATGCCATAGGACTTAAATAGAAGTTAAATGCCATCAGGTTTCATCGAATAAAGGAAACCCAGGTAACAAACAAAATGGTCCTTACTTATGCATATCGGTACACATACGACATCCATCGGACTATCGAATATCTCAGTTACGTTAGTGTAGCAATCAACGTAGATACCTAACTTAAGTCATTGCTCGCTTTACTCTACCACTCTACAGATATATTATCTGATGGAAATCACACAAGACCCAACAATGGAGGAATCCAGTTTTACCAATGTCCCACCCATCTCTCGGCCATGCGTTGCCCGTGTTGCAATCGAACTATCTCTGCACTCTCTGAATCTCAAATTTCAGAAACCTATACTGGCAAGCTGTTGAAGATTGTGAAACTAATTTGATTGGGTGCTGTTGCTGCAACGGCGCCAAGTTAAATTAGTTTCAAAATATTCACCAGCATGTTTATTATATAGGAATGACATACAATGTGTTCAAACTGACGGACAATTAAGTTCATGGCGTAATTAAGTTAGACGTCAACCTACGCGTCACGTAGCTCATTATGAGGTCATATGATTGACTGAGAACCTGGATTCATTAATTGTCTATGGCCCTGGAATAGTCTAGTAGTAGAGCGGAAAAGTTTCCAGCGAAACTGCTTTCAAAATATCATAATCTGTCTTTTCTGTGTTCTATGGAATATGGATGTTATAAATGACAGCCGTACAAAAATAATTGTATTTCTCTCGTTCATCCTCTGCTAACTTAGTATATGAATACGATCTGTCCATCAAGTATATGACGTCATAGCCAATTACGTCAATCGTATGATGACATCACAATCATAACTCACAGAACTACTCAGTCGTGAACCGCAAATAGACCGTCACGTGTACGAATTGAATGTCATTGATAGATTTACAATTTAGTAAACATTCGGTTGAAGATTTTGAAAGTAATATGACTGGGCGCTACTCTTACCATAGCTTATCCGTATATATTTATATATAGATACCTTGATATTGGGATTCTGGGAATTCACCTTTCCAGAGTAGCAACCCATCACATGACGCCATAATCAACTACACGATGTGTAGAATGACGTCATAATGAATGACGTCGATAAGTACGCCACGAATGCATATTTGAAGACAGGCTATGGGTTGTTGTACAAATTGTATGTCTTTACTATTTAATAAATATTCTGTCGAATATTTTGAAACTAATTTGACTGGGCGCTGCCATAGGCAGCAACAGCGCCCAGTTAAATTAGTTACAAAATACTCAACAGATTCCCTGTGTAGTTTTCTGGAAATTGATAGCCAGGGCATTTGGGGATCGATCAATCCCAACACGGCGGGGTGTGGGTGGAGCTTAGCTAGTGATGGGCGGGGCATGGCTAAAAATGGAACGGGCTATTGAATTAGCGACATAGAATACAACTGTAATCTACATGTTAAAGGTACTCAAGTGTTTTAGTTAAAGTTTGAAGTGTGTATGCTTTAACCACTCGTGTGTCGACTTAACCCTTTAATGGTCAAGCTGGTAAAACACGACCTCTGCAGTAACTTGGGAAATGTCTAGTTGCAGGTTAAGAGAAGCATAGTTTTGAAAATGTACCACTGAAATGAATGGCTCAGTAACCGAACCGGTCATTCCAGAGGTGAATTTTCAAAAATATTCTTCTTCGTCAGCAGTTGGACACTGACTAAGTAGAAATTAAATTTTCCTGACCATTATACCTTTGATGAATGCCCATTTGAAGGATAACAGATATCTATTTTTTGTAAATTTTCGTTATAAATTTACAAAAATACACTTTTTGGTTGCAAAAATCTAAATTTCCTTGAAAAGTATTGGCAATTAAATGGTTAATTGAAGTAAATGGTATTTTGAGCGCGTTGAGGCGCCGGTGGCACAAGAGGGGTTAAGTCTGACTAAGTTATTGGCCTTTATACAAAGATGATAATTTGTCTACAGTTTTCCAAGCCTGCATTTTCATCTCCTGCATTTTTACATCTTTCGCATTCTTGTCTGGCAATTTCATATCCGGTATCTTCTTATTCTACACACTTGGATAGGGTAGGAGACCAAAAACGGCAATCAACACGCAAAGGGTATTCACGAGTTTGGTTTTGAAGTAAACTTACCAATTTGTCAGCCATTTATAAAGTCAGTATTTTCTAGTACTCAATTTCCACGGCCTAAATCTTCTTATCTGGCATGTTCTTGTCTGGTTTATTTCATGCCCAGTATTTTCATATCATGCATATTCTATTGTCATGCATTTTCTAATCTCATATTTCTGTCGTCCATTTTCCAAGCTTGATCTTTGATGTCCTTTATTTTCCAAGTCTGCATTTTCAGGTACACGGTATTCTCTTTATCGCTACCATTTCAAGTTCTTGGTCTCTCAGGAGTCCATTCTCTTTACTGTAGCTCACACAAAGAGTACCAGATATGGACTAACGTGTCGTGCAGTTATTTTCAACATAATGATACCGGTTACTAATTAACCTCCCTGTCGAAAAGGAAAGACAGGCCGTGATTACTGGAGCAATTTTACTGCGCCGCTGCCTTGTTCTCGCGGAATTCACCCCGTCATGATATGCAGACATTTACTTCCGATTTTTCAACATCTAGCTCACACTGACAAATGTCCTCTTTACCGAGTGAGTCTTTGATCGCTAGCGTTCGATCGTCTGCATTGAGCAGATTGGCGGTTGTTTGTTGTGCAACTCGCATGGACACCACTTCAAAAAGAGTAATTCGTAGCCGCGAATACGTGGCTAATTAGATGACTTGATTCCATTAAAACCACTTCATCTGTGACCCATAAAGAGGCACAAGTTGCTAGGAGAGAAACAATGGATTATTTCGATCTGTCACTCAATTATATGACGTCATAATCAATGGCGTTACGTGTAGGCTGACGTCACAATCCAAATGCATTATGCATTGTGTATCTTGCTCCGTTATGAACATTGAATAATCTGGTAAGATTACAAGTTGTATGTCTTTGACGGATTTTCTGTTTAATAAACATTTTGCTGACAGTTTTGACGGGAAGGAAGAAATAGCACCCAGTCAAATTGGTTTCAAAATAATCAATAGTGTACATGTGTTATCTACGTTGAAAATAGGATTCTGAGAAATTAGAGGTCAGTGTATATAAATCGATCCCACCATGCGAACAGCATGGGCGGGGCTTGGCTAAAAATGGGAAGACCATGGCGAGAAATGGATCCCTCCATAATAACTTCAGGAGGAGAATCATCCTGATCTAGGCTTTGTTATAGACCTTTCCAGGTTTTAGTTATGCCTCGCCCATCTCTAGTTAAGATCTACACACACCTCGCTGGTGTTGGGATCGATCGATCGCTGAACTATCCATTTTCCAGAAAATCATACGGGCAAGCTGTTGAATATTTTGAAACTAATTTAACTGGGCGCCAGTCAAATTACAAAACAGTAAAGCCGTACAATTGGTACTAGGTCTCGGAGTAGTAAGCGTTTACGACGGACTAAATTGAGTAATTCATGAGCATGGAGTCATCCTATATGCCAGGTTGTTGACCATCACGGACTATGACGTCATATGATGGATGGATAGAACATGTCATCAGTTTTGCAAACACCAGTGGCCGTGATGTGCCACTACACTTGGCCATGCTAATGAGAAATACCACAGCATGTTGCGTTGTGAAAGTATGTCTGGTTCAACCACGGCAAACATCACGTAGTGATCCTTCACAGAAAATCCCCTCTACAATGAGCCGTGGGCATCCATCAACATCCCGGAAGATCTGAACTGCTTCTTTTATCGCGCCTTCAATTTGACACTTGGAAAGCTTAACAAAACAGACAAGAATGCAGGACTCGACTTGTGTCTCGATCCTAGAAACATAATTATAGGATCCTATTCCTAATGCTAATTCCTTCGATGCATTTATGTGTACACACGAATGTTATGCAAATAATTCTGCCTTTAAGCACTGGTGACGAAATCAGACCACCTGTCTGTCTGATAGTCTTTATTTATTATGCAAGAAAAAATATGTTGATTATAGTTTGAATTTGAGTTGCTGTTGTATATGGCTTGTATTCAACAGCTTACGTTGCACGCATGCGTGTTCTGAAATTGAGATTGTTATGTTTGCGCCAGATAAGGCCCGTCTATACCAATACTAATATTGGGATAATTGGTTCAGCACCGGCACAGGAAGTTGGACTATCAGGTATACAGAATGCGTAATGTTTTCCTAGTTGATATTATGTATCCATATGTGTACGACACAATTTTATCGCAAATTATTAACACCTGCCATATGATATATACTAATGCAAATCATAAGTGATGTAGGCGTTCATCGTCATATTACTGATCAATTAGCTTAGAAATACGTAAACTATGGAGAAAATAAATACATCGAATATTTGAATCTCAATAATTGTGTGGTTAAACGCATTAGCTGAATGCCAAAGAGAACCCTTCTATTACAGCTGATACTCTTATTTCTAACTGTGGCGAAGCCGTATTCGTACCAGATTAAATAATTCCAGTTTATCCATCAATCATATGACGTTATAATCAACAACGTGACGTGTAGGGTGACGTAATAATCATGACGTTTTATTGATCACGGCCGAAGCTTTGGTGTTCAAATTGTCTGTCTTTAGGCCTACTATTTAATAAGCATGCGGTTGGATATTTTGAAACCAATTTCACTGTCCGCTGTTGTTCATGCAGTTTTCAGGAAATTAATAGTCAGTGTGTTCAGGGATCTATCGATCCTAACATGGGCGAAAGTTGGGTGGAGCTTAGCTAGAGATGTGCGGGACAGCACCAAATGCAGATATAAATACGGTCGGCGCCTACCACAGGAAACGGTTCAATACAACATTGCTGGCTGGGCATCATTATCGCCAATGACACATTATACATCATGTGCAATAAGAGCTGACTCTCAGTGAAAGTGGTTCAGCAAATATGGTGTTTTGTTGGACCATGTTGTGCGAATGCCATTAGCCACGTTTGCACTGTAGAACGCCTAGGAACTTGCTGTACTAACCAATACACTCAAAGCCTGCTGCAGAAGCCACTGCACAAACAAGTAAAATTAGTTTCAAAATATATAACAGCGTACCTGTGCTGTTTTATGAAAATTGATAGTCAGGGAGTCCAGGGATCGTTTGATCCATACACTGGCGAGGTGTATGTATAGATTAACTCTTGCTGGGCGGGGCATAACTAAAACTGGATTCTTCCAAAGCCTCCATCACAAAAAATACAATCTGTGCATCCAACTGATATCGGTAGTGGTATGGTGTACTGAATCAATGACATTATTCATAAGCTATTCGTGTTACAACTAACTCTGGGAAAAGTGTTTACTATGCCGGTGGCGAAACGCAGTACATGAAATTGCGTCATATAACGAACGTCAAAATGTACTCAGACCAGCAGATTGCCAATAACTCAATGAAGTATTCTTTCGAACAATAGAGGAGCAGGCTACCATATATATATATATATATATATTATCTGATTATAGCAGATGCAATCTATATTCCCATTGCACCATGTGTCCATTAACTCACATTATCGCAAAGTCAAAACAATTAGACTGTCTGGCTCGTGCTTTGTTGAAGATAATGCGACTTGAATGAAGCCTTAGCTGCAAAATAATCAATGTCATAATTGTATGCATCATGTATAATTTACCGTAAACTATAGACTCATCACTGTTAATAGATAGACACATTTATTTATGGTCGCTTTTTGCTTCTGTAAACAGCGTTGCAGTCATACCGTCAAAAAATTTACGTTAGGTATTTTTAAAATTAAGATTAAGGTTCTCGGATTCTACGGTTCTACAGTAGTGTCGGTAGTAAAATGATACCACCTCCCTCAACTGGATTTCCATTTAGACAAATGAGCCCCCACCTCCCTCAACTGGATTTCCATTTAGACAAATGAGCCCCCACCACTCTCTCAATCCCTGGGGTATAAGTTGCGGGGGGCCACCACGGATCGCCGAATGGCTGCCAGGGAGGTAGGATCATCCCGACACTACTACTACCAGGGGCTGAACGCCCATTTAGAGACAGGCATCAACAGGGATATACACCACCCACAGGTACTGATCGCCAGCACCACACATAATAGGTCTGAACGCCCAGACAGGCATCCACAGGTACAGATCGCCACACATAATAGAGTCTGAACGCCCATTTAGAGACAGGCATTCACAGGGATATACACCATGAGTGTTGTTGCACAGATTCGTGCTATTGCAAAGCCATTCGGCCTTAGAGGCTACTCTAAGGCAAAGAAAGCCGACCTGCTCCAGATGATCGCCCAGGTCCATGCTGAGGAGTGGCAGAAGCGACTCTCCCGAGCAATGAAAACGGGAAGGTTTCGACCGCTTACCGAGAATCCTTGGAATCCCCACAAGAAAGCACAGTGGATATGTGCGTTTAGTCAGTTGGACGAGGAGGTGACTGCTAGCTTGCGAGCCAAGGCTGTAGTGAGGCGGATGGAGGCCCATTCACTTGAACACTCTCCAACGAAGGGCCCCCGTACCCTATGCAGGCATCCACAGGGATATACACCATGAGTACTGTTCCACAGCTTCGCGCTATTGCAAAGCAATACGGCCTTAGAGTCTACTCTAAGGCCAAGAAACCGACCTGTTCCAGATGATCGGACAGGTCCGTGCCGAGGAGTGGCAGAAGCGACTCTCCTGAGCAATGAATACGGGAAGGTTTCCAGTGCTTAACAAAGAGGATCCTTGGAATCCCCACAAGAGAACGCAGCGGACACGTGAGCGTCGTCAGTTTGCCGAGGAGGTGACTGCTAGCTTGCGAGCCAAGACTGTAGTGAGGCGGATGGAGGCCCATCCATGGGAGCGTGTAACTCTCAAGCGCAGGATCATTAAGCAATGCTGAGGTCTGAACCCAGCCCGGAGCATAAGGGGGCCGAGGTCTGAACCCTTAGCCCGGAGCATGAGGCGAGATGGCAAACACATTCTCGACAAGCGTCTCGGCGAAAGGGAGACAGAGGGTAATGGACACTAGTCAGTACGCTGGACATTCTTCAGAGGTCTAGAAGGGGACCTCACAGGCCAGATCATGCAAACGATCCAGCAGACTGTCCAGAACGCCTTCTACCTCCGCTACACGGCGAACATCTCTAATCCAGACAAGGGATAGGGCACAGTACATACAGACAGCCCTGGACAAGATCCGAAAGTGACAGCAGCGACTGATCAACGAGTGGTGTGAACAAGTGCCTGTACTGGGGTTCAATTCTGGGTGGTATGACCTGAACCTCATCAAGAAGTACTTTGTCGATGAGCTGTCTGACAGTACAGGTACAGTCAAAGTCGCCAAGAAGGTTAGTCAGACCATGTTCCTCATAACACCTGAGCTACGGTTTCTCGATGTGCTGAACTACCTCGGCCCAGGAGTCTCGTACGAGGTATGGGTCAAAGCTAACGAGTGGACACAGCAGGAGAGCTGGCTCCCGTATGAATGGTTTGACACACATATGAGAAGCTCAACTATCCAGAGCTGTCTGACTACTCAGCATGGACATCTAAGCTCAAGGGTGGCTACCTCTTGACGCAAACACAGTGGGAACAGTGTAACCAGACATTCAGCGAGCATGGAATGCGGACATTCGCCGACTGGCTGCAATACTACAACAACCTGAACATCAGTCCATTCATCAAAGCCCTAGTGCAGATGCGGGAGTTCTACACAAAACGAGAAATAGACATCCTCAAAGATGCGGTGTCTCTACAAGGTGTGTCACTGCAGTACCTCCTACATGGAACCGCTCAGCACATGTTGGATGTTAGCCTCTATTCACTGGACAAGGAAGCTTACGGGATGCTGAAGGGTGCTGTTGTTGGTGGTCCCAGCATCGTGTTCACCAGATACCACGAGGCCAGTGTGACTCGAATCTGCCAGAGTGAGTATGTCTGCCAAGGTCTACTCGGCTACGACGCAAGTGCTCTGTACCTGTCAACGATGGCCAAAGAGATGCCATGTGGTAAGGAGAAAGTGCACCATTGGTCCAGTGCCAGTGGAGTAGCTAACTTTAAGGAGGCTCTCCTAGCAGACAGCTGGTTTGGGTGTGCTGAGGTGGATATAGAGGTCCCAAAGGCTCTGGGGGGCAAAGTTCGAGGAAATGCCTCCTCTCTTCTATAACCGCGAGATCCCGGTAGAGGCAATCTAGTCTGAGATGATGGTATATCCAGAGCGAACAGGGAGGAAGCGGCCCGCACCCCAGAAACTGGTCGATGCCCTCTCTGGCAAGAAGTGGCTTCTGTACGCCCCGACCATCAAGTGGTATATAACCCATGGCCTGGAGATCACTGCTGTATACCGCACCATAGACTATGAGGCCAAGCGCCCATTCGACTGGTTCATGGAGAATGCTACGGAGGCCCACCGCTCGGGAGATGTAGATAAGAGCAAAGCGCTCTTGACAGATCTCTTCAAACTCCTCGGCAACAGTGCCTACGGGAGGCTCATCGAGGCCCTAGAACGTCATAGCAACAACAGCTTCATGAAGGATGAACGCGTGGTAGACAAGGCCCTGCGTAGTGAAATGGTTCGAAGATCTCTAGGAGATTGGTAAGTCATACGAGCTCCAGAGTCACAAGCCACGAATCACAATTCGAAGACCCTTCCAGGTGGGGATAGCCGTTTATGAGCTCACGAGGCTGCGAATGCTGGAGTTATACTATGACTTCCTCGATCGCTACATAACTCGTGACAGCTTTGCGTACCGGCAGATGGACACTGACTCTGCATATATCGCAATAGCAGGCTCCAACCTCGACGACGTCATTCGCTCTGAGATGCGAGCAGAGTACCAGGCTCATAAGCGGGACTGGCTAGCTCGGGACAAATGGTCTGGATGGACTCCTGGACTGTTCAAGCTCGAGTTCGAAGGCTCTCGTGGCATTTCTCTCTGCTCAAAATGCAACTACGTGGCGAGCGCAGCTGTAAGTAAGTGCTCGGCTAAGGTAATGTCAAAGCGGCAGAATGAGGTCTCTTGACAGAGGTTCTACAGTGCCCTACATGGCTGGGTGGACAGAGCTAAAAACCGAGGCCTACACACCTAGGGGTGTGGTAGCTGTGTGTCTTCAGGAACGAGCTGAAGATCTTCTACGACAAATGGTCGCCTAGGCACTGCGTGCTGGCGTGCCAGGTAGTACAGTGTAGGCCGCCCCTCCTCCTCCACATACCTGTCAAGCCTGTGAACATCTATCGACCAGTTAGGATCTGTTGCACGCCATCGACCACCTTCCAGCTCACCAGGCTCAGACAGGTGCCGAACCAGAGCATCAGGGGTTTGGCACTCCTCACCCTTGTTCACTCCTCTAGAGCTGTGACCAGCAGAGTGTCTAATAGCCTCTGCCGGCTTCTTCCCAATTAGCCTAGTAACCTCGGCATTGGATCTCTCCACCACAGCAGGCAGCCCTCTCACCCATACTCTAGAATGTTCACTCGGTGCGGCCATTTCCTGGGCGTATTGGTGTGGGAACAGTCTCTCTGCCAGTTTCCGATTCCACTGCTCACCGATAGCCTGGGCATTGTGATGCCCTACCTCGCCTCGCCTAACTGCCACACCATGTTTCCGCCTGAGGGCTGCAGTCTCCCCTCTGAACTCCTTACCCTCATCCACCTGCAATAATTCTGGCCACTGGAGGGGATTTTCCGAAGCCTCGTAGACACCCTGGAATGCCTGGGCCACCTGGCCAGCTGACTTGTCTGTGAGCCGCACTGCCGTCTTGTACCTGCTGGCGACATCGACGATGGTGAGGGCATACTTGTAGGTCTTACGACCAATCGAGTCATGTGGAAGGAATAGAACATCTGCCTGGTGAACTTTGTTCGGGATAGTTTCCTCGAAATGGGCATGCCTGATGTGCCGTGGACGAGGTCTGTGTATCTGCCACATCGCCTGGCGGCTGAGCCACTGGCTAACTGTCTCCAATGTGAAGTTGTGGCCCTTGCGATGTGCAGCCTCGAGTAGTTGAGGGGGCTCACGGTAATATCCACCAGGCTGCTAGTAGAGTTCCTCAGGAAAGACGGTTGATAAACTCCCAGATTTCATCACTGACGTCCACTCCCGTCCTGTCACGCACAGCCTGAGTGAACTCTAAACAGACGAACAGATGGCCGTCATTCATTCGACCATCACTGAAGACCTCCTCAAACTCCTCCATACACTGGCATCTAGTCTCTGCTGGATCCTCACTGAACAGTAGTTTATCGACCAACCCTCAGCAGTTAAGGGACTTGACCAGGTCGTACAGAGACGCCATCCTTATATAGTACGGCTTAAATTGTCAGCCCAGATGGCCACGAGCGCTATGGAAACTTACAGTAGCCAAGCGCCTGCGACTCCGAAGAACTCCTAAGGCGATAGCTGGTATGGCTTCAGAAATCTTCTCCACCCCATGGAGAGCATTGTTGGCGATCTTGTGGACCATCTCGCCAGCCTTCGGTGTGAGCAGAGTGATCAGAGAGATCAGAGCCCCAACTGCTGCCAGCGGACTGATAAAACCTTTTACGTAAGTGCGATAGATTCCTTTCGCTCTGTGCAGTAGCTTGCGGGATTCAGGCTCTACATCATCATACTCACCCACGGTCTCCGCTACATTGTAGTCATCTGTATCATAATCATCCTCCTCATCATAGTCCTCCTCATAGTGCTGGTTCATACATCACTCTGGGATCCGTCGCTGGGGCAGTTATATAGTAGCTTTAAAAAGTAGTCTATAGCATGGTCCGCAATCTTGAATGTGGTCGTGTTTGCCTTAGCGAACTCGGGGCTCAGCTTCGCCGACAATAAGGCGTCAGAGGTCGAGCATGAGCATCATAACCAGGTGATGGAGAAGCAGTCTAAGGAGAAATTTGAGTACAGCAGAGCACTCGACTATGAAGTTTCGACAGGTCAGAAAACATCAGCGCTTATAGTAGTGGTTGCAGCTGCAGCGATGACGACAGGAATCGTGATCTACGCATGCTCAAGCTGAATACCTGATGTGTTCGACATGCAAACCGTAGCATAGCCAAAGTAAAGTACCATCACACCTAATGAGCGAGTCCCAGCTATGAGGGTTCCGATGTTAAAGCAGAGCCAGTTGCCCTTATTTGGTGGGATGTCCTTGCCCCCGAGGTGGTGACGGCCCTCGAGTGCCCTGAGCACGCCCCGCTGGGTAGAGTCATAAGCGTATATGAGCCTATGGGAGAGATCACGTTATAAAAACGACTAAGTTCGTTAAAGCGTATAGTGCGCATGCGCATGCTTAAATGCTATTTTTGACAGAGCGCGTAGTTTATGACCAAGATAGGATGACGCTCTTAGTATACCGAGACGGTACAATATAATCCTTTTTAATCACCTGTTCCCGCCGAATCTGGCATTAGTCAAGACCATAATTCGACGGGCTTTCCAAATCTGTAAACCATTTCAAAATCGGTTAAGAAATCGCTGAGTTATCCACGGAAAACCGCTTTTGATTATCTTCAAAATATTGCCGGATGTCATAACCACATATACGCAGAACTTCTAGAATGTTCTAGAACATTCGACTGCGTTATTTTTAGCTACGCACTGATTGGCTGTTGCACAACCGATGATTGGTTGGAGGCTGCGCCTGTGACATCACGAGTAGTATAAAAGGAGACGAGATCCAGAGCTCGAGAGCATCCTCGGCCAGGGGCCGAACAGGTTGGACCTGTGTAAGCTACGATCAGCATGACAGGCATTACGCAGATCATTTCGCTTTCTGTCGGTTACTCTTCCGTAGCCAGCAGTAATCCAACCCACCGCACTAAAGCAATTTTGTAACTCCCGTTGCCTGCGGGAGCATTTTTTGGAACTTTTTAGATATTGTTCACGAATATATCAAGAACTAATTCGGAACACGAACTTGCGGTGAGGCCTTTACCGGCCTGAAAATGTGATTCTACAGATGTAGAGGCAGCGATATTCTTTGGTGGATGACTCGCCAGATCTGCCATGAGTGCATCAACTCACGTCAGCCTAAGAGTGATGTATCAATTTCAGTAACACGATAGCCCAGGTTTAAGAATGGCTACTGATTATTCAAGTAACTATACTTGACATTTTAATTATTCCGTTAATTATATTTTTGATAATTATATCGCATCTGTATAAACGGTCCCGATGACTAAGAGGCACCGTAACGGACTGCTAGTTAAAATTTCTGTATCTGTTTATAGTTATTCCTATTTTCTGTAAGGTGTTTTTTCTAACCGCACCATAGTAGGGTCCTTAACCTGTGCTATAGATATATTATTCTGATCATTTCACACTGTATTGATTGTTCTGGTTAGTTTATAAATGGCCAGTGGCGAACAGTTCATATGTTTTGTTTATTTGTAGACAATATAAGACTGCAGCGCACGTAGGCAACACGATACAGCAACATTTATATATGCAGCATTTTCTCCCACCACCAACACTTTTTCACTGGGGTCGCTGTCCGTGCTATAACTCTGTTTATCCTGGCATGCTACCGACTAAAAACCTTTTCTATTCAGCTCGATAGGATAGGTTCAAATGATTAGAGACAATTTCTTTGTTAGGAAACACATAGTGTATGCCTCTTTTCCGGTAGTTGCGATAATTTAGCCCCGCACTCCGGTAAGGTTGTGTAAGATTGGCCAAAATACCTAAAGGGCCTCATATTTCTAAGTTATTGTCTCTCGTCATGTTCCACTAAGCCCTATGGCTTCTTAATTGTTTGGATGTCCCTATCCACACCATGGACTGATCCGACCCTGGGAAACTATTGGGGTTTCCGAGCGGTGATGGCCAGGGTGTGGTGTCACACACATTTCCCATGTATCTTCGGATACTCAGTAGTTAGCACCTTTGCCAATGTAGGAAAGCACTGTGAAAACATGTCTTAATTATTATTTTCTTTAATCTGCTGAACAATCCTCCCGCACCGCAGTGCAAGCTGAGCAACTTGTGTTTAAACCTAACGACAGGTTAAAAAATTAGTTCCATAGGACCTGGTGACGAGCGAGATGCGCATCCCCACCGAATTCCATAACAATGTCTGGGCATGATATTCAGATCTGCCACGCTCTCACGAGAAGGACATTTACGGTGGGTATTCGTCTCTCTTACCCCCACCATAGCGATAGATCAGCTGCCTAAAAATGCTTTTGTGAAAAGTAACCAATGTCATGTGCCATTTTATGTGGTTACGGAGCGAGATGTCCAGATTCTTATCCAGTTCGGAGATGTTACTAAGTAACATGTGCATACATGTATTGATGTTTTAGGGCATCTGTTCTCAATGACAGCCGTATCTAAAAGCTAGGTAGACACCAGCCATTTGTGGGCTAAAATAATTATTGTCACTAAAAACTAAATATTAGGTTAAGCATAGAAGAAGGCTCGCATAAAAAAAGTGGCAACTACTAATTCAGCATACTGAGAATTACATAAGACGGTGACGTGGGAATCCTTCGGGAATCGTTCGTCCCGTCTTCACGTAAAACAGCATGCAACCTTATAGTCATAATCTCACTAGGTATGGTCTTTTCTTTACAGCATTTTGGTTAAATATTAGAGTGGGCCCCTTTTGACTACTACTCTTCTCCCGATTTAAGCAGTGGCGACATTTTCCCGTGACAGAGGCCCGCGCGAGGCACTTGCCTCTCGCAAGGATTCAGTGATGATGGTCCACGCGTGGATAATACTCCTCAGCCAGCTAGCACTAGGAGTAGTGCCCGTGTGAGGCACATGATTTTGCATCACTGCAAAGATAATTTTATTTCCTTTCAGCTTAGAGGTATAATAGCTTATATTAAGTTAATTAGTTAAGTCTCGTGTGCAGTAGCCTCCCTTGCAGGGATACCTCTGCGGACCTACATGTCTGTGTGGTACCTCTGGGAGCCCCACATTTAAAAGTTCATCAGGCTGTCTCTATGTCTTGTATTTTCGTATGCTCATGATTTTTATCTCGCATACTTGATGGTCTGTTTAGGTAAAACTATTGTATAGACTTATTTTAATCAGGGCACCAAATCAAATCTTGGAAGTCCATAGATCACGAAATTGCTATGGACAGGTATACTGGTGACACAAACTCTTGGGATGAGACTGTTGTGTTTAATGTTCGCGACGATGGTCACAAGGCCCCACCGGAACGATTGAGTTCCACCGGCCTTAGGAGCCGGTCTTTGTTACAAGTAGGGCAGTATCGTACAGGATCCGTGACCCCGAGACCGGAAGCTAAACAGCCTCATCATTCGTCGTGCACATGCGGCGCTGCGAGTTGACACCAGACACCTGAATGGCCCGACAATAGCTCGCGAGCTACAGTTAGGCGCAAAAGTGCATATGGCTTAGTTTTCTGTCTGTAGAGTTGGCAATCAGCCAGCTCACATACCTCACCAAGAACATTGGTCCCAGCAACCACAAGCTTGAAGTTGTCTAGCTTATCCACCTGCCGGATGGCTCCTCCCTTCTGAACCAGGACCGCAACCGCGACACCGTCCGATGCACCACGATGCAATGTCAGCTCTACCCATTGGTTAGCTGTGGCTTGGACCTGCTGTTGTTCTCGCTCCACATGCATGATCCACTGTTTGGAACCCGTTTGCTTCAGCTCCTGGTTATTCTCGTCATGCCAGACACGAAGTCTTGGAGCATTCATCGTCGCATCTGCGAGCTGCTCAGTGTACACCCGGAGGAACAGCCTATCCTGCATGGCAGCCAGATTCACGTGTGTGTTCTCGAGGAGGGCTAAGAGTGGAACTGCCATGGGCTTCTCGACACCTGCCCGTAGTTCGAATTCTGTGAACCCCTCATTGCACCCCACAGCGTAGTACCCTTTTTCCTTCGCATAGAAGGTTGGGCCACGAGCCAGTGGACCTAGGACTCGGTACTCATCGTTCACATAGGTGGTGTCAACAGTGCTGTTGCTCTGCATGATCTCTCACCTGTTAAGAACCTGCGGGTGCTCTACCGTCTGTTCTATTGTGCTCTGAAGCTTGAACTCGAGTGGCATGCTTTTGATCTCGAGGATCTGTACCCGGATTGCAAAGTCAATGTACTTTCCAGCAGCGGACAATGGGTTTTCATCATGTATACTGGGTCGAATGACCATCAGGCAGTCCTTCCAAGGATCAGTGTGGTGCGATGTCACGGGTTCAATGGCCCCATCTAGATGTTGCACATACTGCAGCATGTTTAAGGTCTGTATATATAGAAGGGTTAAACGCCTGCCATGTTTGGTAAAGTTCTCCAGCAGATTGTCTATAGGCAGCAGGACAAATCGGCATGGCAGTCAGCATGACAGCCACGGCGTGCACTGTCCCACTGTGACAGGGTCCGAGGGCTGCTTCATGACATCAACATTATCCACGAGCGAGCCAAGGTCACCCCGCCCCGTCTGATGTGGAGATACTGGCCGCCATTGAGGAAGGAGCGTGAGCTCGTAGTACAAAAGAACTCCTGACTCGGATACTCTACCGGAAGTTTGACAGCACTCAGGGCAGGACACTTGACCTACCTCCTGTGGCCCAAACCAACAGTCCTGTAATTCTAGCTCTCCAAAGGGTGAGGGTCGACCCCAAAGATCTATAATGGTCAGGAATTGGGCTGCTATATTAAGCCTCCATATCCAAGAAGAGCGAGCTATGCTGGATAACCTCCAGTCTGGAGCAAATAACTACTTCAGGGAGGAGGTCAGTGCCACTGTAGCAGAGAGCCATGACACTGGCCATGCAGATGGTACTCAGGAGGGGTTCACTGTTGGCCGCAAGGAGGCTGTTGAGCACATCTTCAAAGAAGAAGGGCGCAGGAGATTGGCCGGTAATCTGCCAGCATTTCTGATATTCCCAGATAACTACCAGGACTACCTTATCAAATCAGCTTGCAAATCAAATGCTCGTCGCGCATGGACAAAGTGGATCTTCCCTGAGAAGTTCCAGAAGAAGAGAGCCCTAGACTCTAACCCTCAGTGGGTAGAATTTAATTGACAGGCTTCTGACGAAACTGATGAAGTTCCTCAAGCTTCTGACCAAGTGCCTCAGCCTTCAGATGAATGAAAACAAAGTTGCGGCAGGTGCGACAGTCTGTCAGCGATGACGCGTAGAGCAGGCTAGTTTCCTGGCTGGATTCAGGTTGTAGGTTATGGTCCATGCCTTTTCCAGAGATGGCTTGAAGTGTGACAGCTCACCTGTCACCTTGTTGCTGAAGATGAAGCGGTACAGCTCAGCTACCCTCTTTACACCTTCGATAAAGTCCCCTTTCGTCTCCTTGAGGGTTAGGCTGTCGTATATGGTCTCGAGCAGGGCACGTCCCCACATGGAGCTGAATTATAGCAATTGGGGTGGATGTCTGGTGAGATCTCGCGGGTGTACTTCTGAAAGAGGATGAAGACAGTTATCTTTGTGTGCCAGATGCGCCTGGTGATGTTGCTGAGGTAGGTGACTGTCTTCTGGTCCATTGCAGGGTCATCGATAACTAGAACAAGTTGTTCTGTCAGTCTGGCTGCCAGCAGCTTCTCATTCAGTGCTTGCAGGTTCTGCCTCTTGGTGATTGGGCTATTGTACCATTGATCATTACTGTCAACCACCTCAGCAGACACCAGAAGGATGTATTGAGAGTGTAGATGTTCGGCCAGTAGAGCCTGCAGCAAGATGTTTTTCCCGTGTCCTGACAGGGCAATGATCAGCACCACCTGGCCTGCATCGGCCAGCCTACTCTCGAATGGTACGGATATGCGTGCGGAGGATGGTTAGCACTTGGTCGGCGGTAGCCTCGTCTATATCTGGGGGACTAAACGGCAGTACTTCCTGCACCAGCTCTTTTGCATGCAGAGTGGGGAATCCTGCACCTCTGGCGGATACGAAGGATGCGATGGAGGCATCAAGCATGAAATCTCAGCAGCAGCTGAGAAGATAGCGTCGAGGGCCTGTGTCAGCACCCACAGTGTCTAGTACATCCAGTATCTGTATGATACATCCACGCGAAGCCATGACTATTCTGTGGTCTTAAATGGCCAATTAAAGAACCCTGTCCCCTTCACCTCTGGTAGCTGGAGGCTGGCGGTAGCACCTGTTTGGCCGTCTCCTTGATGCCCATCCCCTTGTATACAATCTTGTCCTTGTTAATGGCCGATTGTCCTACCGTATCAGTGTTCCCGATGAGATCTCGGACTGGGATGGTACCTCGGATCTCCCGCGGGTCTACCTTCTCATCGAAATCTAGGAAGGAGATAGGGGCAACAGTGTCCTCTGAACAGAGGCATGCCTCGCCCAAGTGAGCAAGATCGCTTAGCTCTTTGCTTTCTAGGTCTGTTAGTGACAGAGTCATAGTCATATACAGATGGCTTAAACCTACTAGTCATACCCCCAGTGAAATAGTTGGGCATAGGAGGACCACGCAGTCGGCCAAGGGAATAGGTAGCAGTGCTCAGGGTACTGGCCCTCTCTGCAGGGGCACGCCTTGTGGGCGGTCCACCATTCCCAGGCATTGGCGGTCCTCAGTTCGCGTGCTCGACTATGGGCTACACACCGCCCTCTGGCACGCCATGCTTCATATGCTGCAGGGGTCTCATGATCCATCTCTCACTATTCAGAGGGGTTAAACGTAGGCGACGATGATCTCAGCCATTGCACTCTTTGCTAGCCCTAGAACCGCGGCCTCCATTAGTGTAACACGTTCACTCATGATCTTGGCAGCAACAGTGTAGGAGGCACCACTGAGGGCGATCTTGGGATGGGGTGAGTTATTCCGAGACAGTGCCCGGCCACCCCACCCACCACTGTAGCGAGGACAGCCGCAGTGGCAGCAGGAAGCCCCTCATTTCCCACTGTCATCTTCACCACGGCCACATTCGCCGCCATGTTACTGGCGACATGGACTGCCAGAGGTTTTGCTTTGGTCAGTGACTTCTGTGTCTTGGTTCGCAGCAGGTTCTCCACCTTCTGAAGACTCGCTTGGCTTTTTGTGCAGTTGCTTCACGATCTGTACCATTGACGTCATTGTTTAAGCACTGAGTGTACAACGCGGTTAAATGTCTGCGTCCCCTGTCAAGAGAGCTAATAAGATCTTCCCAGTCTGCGTCTACCAGGTGGCTGGGTTGGTACTCAGGAATATTCATCTCTCTATTGAGACATCTTAAACATGTCCGGGCTCATGCTATGTGAGAAGTACTATGATGTCTTCCGGAGGGAGTTGAAGGACTACAAGAAGAAGACACCAGATAAGCTCGCTCAGCTCTCTGGTGCTGAGCTGACAGAGGAGCTGCAAGCTGTTAGGCTCTATCTAGGATTTGGCATGGGACAGATCTGCTTCCTTGAATGCCTTATCATGGGCGGGAGTATCGTCGAGCAGCTCATGCGAGCTAAAGGTTTCTACACGGATCGGGAGTATCTGTCAGATGTGTTCCAGCAGTTGCAGACCACCATGGCCTCACCGGACTCAGAGCTGAACAACGCTCTGCGATACTATAAGCTAGAAAAAGGTTGCACTGCCGGACCCTCCAGCCCTTGGATGTGCAGGTTGGCAGCGGGTATAGGGGCTGCAGAGCATGCCCAGCTGGTTCAGTGTCTCACCATGGTCCTCACTGCTACTGTAAATAGTCGGGATAGATTTATAGCTGATTTGCTAGCGGTGGAGTAGGCTGATCCCGAGCGTCACGATAGCTAGTCCTGACACCACATGTAGAGCTACCATGGGAAGTAGTGTCATGTCCACTGGCTGCAGTGTCGGGGTGCCTGCTGCTGCCTTGTCGACTTGTCAGGGTCGGAACGACTGTATGGCTCGTACTACGCGTAGGTGCGTTGATGGCAGTGGTGAAGCTGAAGTGGACACCAGGGGAACTCCCCTCGACTATCATGTTGTTATAGCCTCTGAGGAGGTCCTCGATCTTCACGATCATGTTGCTCGGAATCAACCGTAGGTGTGCCGAAATAGCAAAGTCAAGTTTGCGACGGGCTTTCTGCAACCCCTGCTGGAACTTAGAAATAAGTCTACTGGGGTCTGCCACGATGATCATATCCTCAACGAGACTGATGAACATGGCCTGGACCTCTGCTCTGCTGACACCATCTATGGAATGCCTCAGCTGGGTCTGTGCCGTAAGGAGGCAGAAGCACATTACTTCCAAGGACTGGTTGATCAGAACGATCCCTGCTTGTGTGAGGCCTGAGGTGGTGTGTGGGACAAAGTACTTCCACACATCTGGATAGTTCTGCTGCAAGCCAGTGATGTGCATATTTTGCACCAGCGCTCCAGGGTCGGAGTCTGGATCGAACGAGAATGTCGTTGTCTTCCGACGGCCTACTCGTTGGCGTGCTCGATAGGGGAATCCTGAGTAGTCACGTCTCGAGTAGTAGTAGTGCACATAACCCCCAGACCGCTGTTGTCACCACCATGCCACCGATAGTCTGGATGAGCGCTGAACTCTCTTTGTAGTCTGCTGGCCACTGAGACGCTATGACAGTTGAGCTGTGGGTCGAAGGCGTTTGTATCTGGGAAGCGTGCACCCAGCTCATGGAGGATTCGTCGCACTGTAAAGTACACATGGAATCTGAGACAGCTGGCGATAAGGACAGCTTCAGGAGTACCAGAATAGGAGTGAAGCAGGGTGGAACTTACTCCACATCCTGCCGTGGCACACCACATGGCAAAGTTCAGCTGCTGATTCCAGTATGAGAGGCTTGGAGTAGCCATCCAAGTATGAGCTTGCTTCGTATCCTTGATGCTGATGGGGCGGTTGGTCAGCAGTCGTGGGTTTATGGAGAAGCTGGTTCGGGACCATCCATCCACTGTGATGGAGAATGGTGTTAGTTTTGGTATATCATCCAGTAGCCCTCCTGGGCCAGTCAAGGGTATACCCAGGAGGGGCGGTTGGCTCCGGATAACTGCCGTGAGGTTCAGTGGGAAGGCCATCTATACTGGTGTTCTTAAAGCTACCGCACAGGCAGCACACTATTTGTAGTCGTCTCGACTCCAGAGACCAGCGAGGCAACCTCGCCGCAACATCTAGTTTTTTAACTCCTCCATATCAACCCACCCGCTGGAGCCTTTGAGGTATTGCTGTCGCACTTTGGGTTTCTCCGTGAGGTACAGGGCTTGGACCTTCAATATATGGTGGTACTCTTCATCAGTGACCTAGCCATCCTCAAGAGATTTGCTGACAGACTCGTCGATAGTCCGTAGCATACTCTCTGCCAGTGCCACGTACTTACCATGCTTATCCAGCCTCCTTGTGATCTGCCACTGCCCCACCCCAAGCCCGTGGCCAAGACAGTGGCGGCTAGTGTCACGCCACCCAGCGGGATGGCGACGATGGCCCCCACCCCTGTAGCGAGAGTGGCCACAGCTGCCACCCCCCAACCCCCACCCCTCCCCCACACCCCGCACTGGCTCCAATCACACCCGCAGCAGTGGTTGTTCACACGAGGACGTTGTAGGCTGGCTTATATCGCCTGCAAGTTCAGCTGTACTTTTCTGCCTCATGGCCAAGATTCTGTCTGATGGTATCTATCTGCTGGAGTCGCTAGCCATGGATGGTACCACCCTCGTCAGACGTCAGGGAGGGGTATATTTCTGGTTGCTTCCGCTACTCTGATTTTGCCATGGTATACCTGGAGATTAACCTGCATCACATGCATAATCTGCTCATGAGTCCTAGAAGGGTACATTTTGGAGAGCCTGGCGAACCGTGCCAGCTAAGGTTTCGAGACAGACGTCTCTTAGACAGAGGTCATCCATCACTATGTCGGGTTCCAGTAGCTTTCTGAGACGTGACATCTGGAACTTCACATTACGACCAAGATAGTAGGTGCGCCGCTGGATGGCTTTCTTGGTCTTACACTTCTGCACCATCTCCTCTTCCCACTGTATGGCATCTGGCTCATCCTCGTCTCTGAAGAGACCTGGCTCATCGTCGTATGTGAAGACATCTGGCTCATCCTCGTGTGCAGTCTCCGCTGCATCGTCCACGGTCTCCGCTACATCTGGCTCACCATCGTATGTGAAGACATCGTCTCGTTTACTCTCCTCCAGGAGGGCCTGCCAGTATCTGGAACCTTCACTGTTCTTCGTCTCCGTGCAAGGCTTGCGTTCCATTGATACCGGCTCTCCCACTGTAGTCACTTTCCTTCTTGTTGCAGTGCGAGCATCTGTTCGTTTAAGGCCTTTACCTCTGCAGTGGTCATGAAGGGGCAACCCTGTAGCAGGCTCTTCATCATCTCGGCAAAGGTCAGATATTCCTGGTGTGATATTATGTTCTCGTCATGTCAATGAGTAATAAGAGTGTAAACTCTAAGTGGGCATCCGATATCCCATCCATGCTGGCATATATATTAATGGAGCTGCTGTCAAACAGGTAATTTACAGGTGTGAACAGGCTAGGACTGATAGCTTTCCATAGGTTGCTGTTGGCACCTGGGTGATGCTCTATCACGTCCCGGCCGACTTCTACCAGTGATCTGCTGTATGCACTGTGCGGAGGTTGATGTAGCACATCGGCGTGTATGTATGTTGTGCCCTGCGAAGAGGACCCATTCTACACGGTACTGTACCACCCATCTCCCCTCTAGAGAGGGTGAGATTACGTTCTCACCACCGGAGAGCAGCAGTCGGACAATCAGCATGGTTATATGTCTTGTTTAAACCCCTCCTATAGCGTGCTATGGAACCCATATTTGCTCACTCGACTGGTCTTGCTGACCTGGCAGATGTGTACGCAGTTGATGCGGCCAAGGTAGAAGAGAGCGATGGCAAGTCATTCGCCCTACAGTACGAAGCAAACTCAAAGGCATTCTCCTTCCACCCCATTGGTGGTGATGTGGTGGAGCTGCTCACAGAGCTCAAGGATGTGTCGAAGAATCGCCTGGGTCGCAACATAGATGGCCACTAGAACTTGTTTCTTTACGATTTCCCGAAAAGGAAGTACATGCTCCAGCCATTGATTGAGCTCTCGGATACAGAGGTGGCAGACATCAACACTCTAAATAATGACCTAAGCTTTCATCTGGTGAATGTATGAACAACAACTATCTTGGAGATGGACACTTAGATTATTCGATTCTTACCCTCCCCTCTTAACGGGAAGTTGGTATTGTGATCTGGTCTGCCTGCCTTCCCGCCTGCCTGTCTGTCTGCCTGCCTGCCTGCCTGCGTGTCTGTCTGTCTACCTGCCTGCCTGCGTGCCTGTCTGCCCGTATGTCTGTCTGTCTGTCTGTCTGCCGTCTGTATGTCTATATGAATGTTTGCTGGCCTGCCTGACCTTCTGTGCGTGCGTGCGTGCGTGCGTGCGTGCGTGCGTGCGTGCGTGTGTGTGAGAGTGCGCGCGTGCGTGCGTGCGTGCGTGCGTGAGTGAGTGCGTGAGTGCGTGAGTGCGTGAGTGCGTGAGTACGTGAGTACGTGAGTACGTGAGTGCGTGCGTGCGTGCGTGCGTGCGTGCGTGCGTGTGTGTGTGTGAGTGCGTATGTGCCTGCGTGCGCGCTCACTCGTGTGTCTGTCTGTAATGAGCTGTATCTCAAAAGTAGAGATCTGATTTGTTTCTAAGCGTAATACGGTGACGGAATATGCGTGCCATGAGATTTACCGACTCTGGCCGAGATCCGGATGAGAGAAACCGGACCTGAATCGCATCAATTTTGAATCTGTAGACATCCCGGAAACGACTGGTCCGATTTGGATCAAACTATGATACCTGAAAGGGTGTGGCCATACACTACGATTTCACAACGTTGGACGATATCCAGAAGAATCGGAGTAAATTCGTAAAAAACAGAAAATAAAAAATCTGAAACCGCTATATAGTGTGACAGGAACGCGAGGGTCTGCTCTCTCCGATTGCTCTTGTTGGCTTCTGTGATCATGCACGAGGTTATGTCTTAGTAGTTGTGATTAAGCGAATACTCGACGGGGAATCGAACCCTACCGCATCTAGCATCATAACACATACGCACGCACGCACGCACGCACGCACGCACGCACGCACGCACGCACGCACGCACGCACGCACGCACGCACGCACGCACGCACGCACGCACGCACGCACGCACGCACGAACGCACGCACGCACGCACGCACGCACGCACGCACGCACGCACGCACGCACGCACGCACGCACGCATGCACGCACACGCGTCCATAGACCAACGCTGTAGGACAAACAACCTACTTTACCTGTCAGGATTTCGCGAGTGTGGGTTTCTGACTCATATGGGGATTCTGCGGTAGTTGATTCTGACCGTAATTTTAGCTAGCTATACGGAGTGCTATGTAGATGCACGAAGCAGCACCTAGCAGCATAGCCCACATACACGTCTATTAGAACCACGCCGCATGACATAAATTCTACTTTGCGGGGGAATATTTCACCAGTGTGGGTAGATAGAGAGAATTCCCATTCTTTCTCTCACCCACTCTCTAACGGACAAAGGCAACCACCATATAATTTCACTGTACCTCAGAAACCCACACTCGTGAAAGCAGCAAAGGCAAACTAGGATTTTTGTCGTGCGGTCATTGGTCTGGTGGAAGTGTTTGTGGGCTATGATGCGGTGGCCTATGGAAATAACAGAGAGCAATCGAATTAGTTTAAAAACATTCTTTTTTAAATAGTAAAGGCTTGAAATTCATACAACAACGCTTAACCCGTCACCGATTATGCGTCAGTCATACCGTAATTCATAATGACGTTATCCTACACGCCACGTAGTTGATTATGACATCATACGATGGATGGATAAACCGGAACAGTCTGTTTGTTTCCCATCCTCTTAGGTTCGCGTTTCTAGTCAGCCATTATATAACCAATTTTACCATGACATTACTACACCATGGTGTTAAGGATGGCATTATTATTATATTCCCTTATGCGATTCTTGCCACAAAGGGAAACGCAGTTATGTCCATTACTTTGATACACGTCTCTGCTTCCTGTGGATGAAACAATCTTCTAAATATCAAACGAATATACTATTTGCACAGAACTATGCCTTCGAGATACAGCTCCTTAATACGCTTTTGAGTCCCCAAAACGAATAATGTAGTGCGAAATTCAAAACGTTTGAGGCCAGATATTAGGGCTTGCGAATTACTAGAATCAACCACAAACTTCCTGGCATTCCCTGATAACTGGATGGCCTAAGGGGCTGTAGGCATATTACACATACCTAACCTCTCCTGTGTCAATTTGCGGCTTATAATGGTAAAACCGGCCATTACTTCCTCTGCAGTTGTCTTGAGGACTGTCTATTTTCAGGACAAGGGAAGACTATTTTGAAAATGTACCACTCGAATGACAGGTTAAGTTACCGAGCCAATCAATCCACTGACAAATTTTCAACAATGGCCTTCGCTTGGTCTGCAAATGAACACTGACTAAGCAAAAATTTAGATTTTCTTGACCATTAACCATTTACTCATCAAACCGGTAAAAAACATCCTAAAAACGATTTTCCTAAATCCCAGTTATAAGCTTACATAAACAATCTTCTCTTGGCCAGTAAATGGTCATTCACTGAGAAAAATCTTTAATTTGCTTGAAAACTCTTGACAAATTAAAGGCTTAATTGATAAAAGTCGTCTTTAGAGCGCTTTGAGTCGCCGTTGACACACGAGGGATTGAGCATTAGTCTGATAAAACCATGTCTTCTGAAGTACTAGCTACTGTTGTGGCATTCCCTATGTAGGGGCAAGTATCTGCATCCGAGCCGCTGATTCTCATCCTCGGGTTTGAGAAGCTGTTGGCAGTTTCGTTATTTCGGATATTTTTCCATCAAGTCTTCCATCAAGATTTTTTGTCTATTCCGGGAGAGAAGTCCATGGTTGACTTTCCAATGGTATTTTAATCTTTAAGACTACACTGTTGGGCATTGTGCCCGATTTTTAATCTCTTTCCCAAGCGCTAGATCTCTTGGTTTATTTATTCATTCTTCTTAATCGCAGGTCTTTCACTGGTAGAGACTTCGGACTTGTTGTGTTTTCTTTCTTTCGTGTCTTTTAATAGCTAATTCTAAGGAAGCTAGGCTTGTTAAAGACATGTTTCGTGACATGGCCAACCTCGGTATCCTGTTTGCAAGAGCTCGCACTATTGAAATCTGGTTCTGATACTTCAAGTTACTGAGGGGAACTTCCTGCCCTAGGATATGTCTGCCTTAATATTCTATCAAACAAGTTTTGTTTGTAGCAACTGTTTCAGGTTGAAGAAGTCTGTTTATTCTTTATTGTAAATTCCTGAAAGCTATGGGACATATTGAAAGATAGTGTCAATGTACGTGCTGAAATAAAAGCGGTAATTACAGACAGGTGGTGATTTAATTCAAATCATTTGCTTTACAAAATGTCTTTGTGGCCACAGAGTTGTGATTCGTTAAAGCATGTTGTCTGTCAGCCATGTTTCTACCAGCTACTTTTTATTCCAAAAGACAGATGGCCCTTTGCATAGTTGTGGCCACTATTAAACTTGATTTCTTATATTTTCCGCAGTTTTATAAGTTATATGCAAAGATTATTTGTCTGACATATACCAACCCTTATATTTAACACCCATAACAATTTCACAGTTGCCTTGCAGACAATTCTGTAGAAATGAATTGCTTTGCTTGAACTTGTTCAAATGGAAGCACGATAAGACTTAGAGTCTTATGCCCGTGTCTCCCATACACATACAGATTACTCAAAACTTTTTTACAACAAAATGGCGGCAAATCATAATAGTTTAATTAATTGTAGTCTATTGGTGTGCATAAGTATGTGAATGTTGAGTGTGAGGTGGGGGAGAGTAGGAAGAAAGACCGAGACAGAAAGGGAGAGGGGGAAAGGGGGGGGGAGAGGGTGAGAGATAGAGAGAGCGAGGAATAAGATCAAATGGAAGAATAGCAGAGGTGAGCTCTAGGTGCTGCCTTCGCCCCGACCTGTACGTGTTGGGCTGCTGTCCATTTACCCCTTAAACTATAAGTTCGCAAACAGGAAGCTACTGAAAGCGGTTGGTGTTAATTATGTATTGACATACCGTATTACAGATCAGTTTGTTCATTTCCAAGTTGGTAGTGTAAGTCCCGTATAGAAGCTGGTTGACCGTAAGATTAGCAAGAGAAATATCGTTCAAGGCAAGCTGATTTTGGAAAACGACTCTTTGCTCGTTAAAAAGGGCACATTGTAAGAGGTAGTGGTTTGTAAATTCATCATTGTGCCCACAAGAACAACTGGCAGATTCCGACAGAAAGTTGTCAAATAGATGTCGGTTTAAAGAACTACAACCATTTCGGAGCCTGCATAGCATTATGTTGGCAAACCTCGGGCCTACGTAATACCACTCAGGGGGTTGTCGTATGGATGACATAGCCTTGAGTTTGCTTTTAAATTCTAGAAGAGTGACAGAATCTCTCACCGGCACAGGAAGCATATTCCAGGCGCGGATCGTTGCTGGGAAAAAGGATCCATAGAAGAGCTCAGTATGGCAGCGGAATGGAGTGAAGAAATTTGGATGACGGATATTGTAAGGATTTCGTACTTGGGATAGTGTGGGAAGATGGTTAACCAGAACCTCACAGGTCATCCCGTTAATAATTTTAAATAGCATAGATAATCTATGAAATTCACGTCTGATTGACAAGGTTTCGATGCCTGTTTCTAAGTACAGGTCTTCAGTGCTCGCACTACGTGTCATTCCACATACCGTTCTGAGAGCATCTTTTTGGATATCCTCTAGCCGAATTTGCTAGAACCTGGTGGGGCATAGCTAGAAATGGTCGGGGCATAACTATAAATGGTCCGAGGATAGCTAGAATTGGATTCATATAGTGCGTGTGCTCTGTAAAGTGGCCGCTTATGAAAGGCTTTACTATTGTTTCTGAAAGCTATCCAAACCATTCATAATCACGACTATATATACTTGTTAAATAGTCTACAAATTACATTGACCGTGTCCAGATTCAAGCACGTAATACGCCAAACATGACGTGTATTCTTATATTTAGAATTTTAACACATATCAGCGTAACTTCGGAAACTCAAGTACGTATCAATATGGTCCATGCGGTTGGGGTGTGAGAAGGACATGGTTCGCATTTTAACACATTTTATGCTTCGAGTCGGAATTGGAAATATAGTAGGCCTCTGTCAATAGACTTGATCTGCACATTATCATAATGATTATTTTCACAGGCGATTGAAATATATGCCAGTCATTTGTAATTATTTCAGAAGATATCCCACGTAATTACTAAGAAATTGTGGTTTTAATATTGACAGAATTCAGATATACATGGCGTACCACAGCGCGACGAGGTTGTCATGACTTTTTGTTCGGAAAATAAGCACGCAAGCGCGCGGTTTTCCATTTTTCAATATCGCGCATGAGCGCGCGATTTGTCTCGTCCTGTGTTTGCATATCTGTGAGCGTACAAAACCGCATACAATCACCAATTAAAATGGTAACTTGTATATTACAATTCCAAAGGCATAGTATTTCAGCAGATTTATTTATTAACACTTAGCTCTTAATATTATTAGCTATTTTGCTAAAGAACAAGAATTTGAATAGGTGGCTGAACAAAAATCCGAATATTTCACAGGATGTCCGGAAATCTGCATTTTTCGGATAATTCCGGAGAGATAGTCGCCATGGTACGAATTGTAAACAATCACACTTTTTGCTTTATCGGGCATTATGTCAATGGCCGCAAGATAATAAAGAACCCCATTTGTAACTAAACTCCGCCCATTTCTAGCTTAGTCTCGCCCACTTTGTACACGTACTTGAACGGACTGTTTTTTTCATTGAACGTTGAATTCCTAGAATCTCAATTTCAATGCAGGTAAGCTGCTGAATATTTTGAAACTAATTTGATTTGGGACTTTTTGTTGTCCATGACAGTGCTCTCACTAGAGACCTAATCGGGAATAACGCCTCACACACCCTCACCCCACCCACAATTATGTTGGTTTAGCAAACAGATACTAATACATGCATTGGTAGGATTGCTGTTGTTCACGTGGGAATTATAATTAGGTAAATAGAAATAATAAATGTGTATTCGTTCCGATGTCTTGGTTTCAATGACTGAATCACAATACTCATAATTCAAGTTCACTCTGTTTCCATTACACAATCGTTAAAACATATAGCGATATTGCGCTAAACGCAGCAAACACAATTTACTAAATCAACAAATAGATTAATTGGATGCATATTATTAAACAGGAGTAATTTACACATGCAAATACGTTGCCATGGTTGCTGTAGTTAGATCATAGATATGTTATTTATCCAATATTTGAATACATGAATACAATACAGGAATGTCGTGTTTTAATAGATGCACCATGGTCGCCAACTATGTGATAGTAAATATATGTTTATTATATGTTCGTCACATATGAATGTCAGTAATATTTGCAGCGTTATTATTCATGGATCAATGAAATGAGAAAGATTGTCTTATATAGACCATTCTATAGTTATAACATAATTACAGTAGACAAGGTTTCTCGTGTTTCAGTTCAATGATCTCAAAGGTTTTGTAGAGGAATTTTGGAATGGCGAAAGAAGTCATCGAAAAATCAATGATAACTATTGACGGTAAATCCAATTCAACGTGGCAAATTTGTATTCCGAAGGCTTGCTGGTATATCAGGTGTGTTGAAATTACATCAACGTCAATATTGACATTAGATTATGAGATAATATGTTTTATCAGGCAGCGAATATTTAAGTGAACTATTTAGCCCTTTCAAACCGAAAGATCGAACACAAAACCCCTCAATTTTATAATTCGGAGCCACCAATATACAAAGCCAGCAGAGGAAGTCATTGCATACATCTGCTAAGCGTGCTACGACGTGACCTAAAAAAAGCAGGACTCGGTGCACTCAAGTCAAGAATGGACCTGAGGAAGGTACGGATTTCGGCTGAGGACAATACACAGTGGGCACACGCGAAGGACTGATTGCAGCTGTAGGATGTTTCTACTACTCTAGCCGCAGAATACTGTAATCACACAATGTTGAATATTTTGAAACTAATTGGACGGGAAACTGTTGCTGCCAACAGGTTCGTGTCAAATTAGTTTCAAGATATTTCAAAATAGTCAGCAGCTTGCTTATATAATAACTTTGAAATTGAGATTCTGGACAAGGGGTTAACACACCTGTAATGAGGAATGATTTTACGACTAGCATAAATTATTACGGGGTCAATAATATTATCCCGATATCGTCCAAACAAGGGAGGATTCCAGTTTATCCACCAATCATATGACGTAATAATCAACTACGTCACATATAGGATGAAAGCATTAAAAAAAGAAGTCTTTTCTTTGTTTGCAAATTGACATTTTCTATGACACAGCAGAGGATAATCCAACAGAGTACACCATACTGACTAGAGAGATGCATTAATAGACACGTCCAGCCCATTTTAGCCAAGCTCCGCCCATTTTAACGAGTGTTGGAGTCGATTTGAATCATTGAACACCGAATTCTGAGAACCTAAACGCCAACCTATCTAGTCAGGTAAGTTGTTGAACAGTTTGATGGCATCAGCTAACATGGGCCCTATTTGATTATCGCGTCAGATACACGAGTGACAGATCGGATCCGTTCATTAACACAGGGTCCAGGTCAAGGCTCTTATCCATGCCTTTGGAACAACACTAATGTAATCTACTTGGAAATCAGTATCTCTCACCACCGAGATTAGGATATTCTTTGTTCTGGAAAGAAAGTAATAATCCACTTCATTCTCTGAGCCAATTACACATAATTCCCTAGAAAGCATTGTAATTACGTTGGGATTTTATATCATTTAATGCTCTGCGTATTTGTATTTTATGTTATTTGACTCAGTGGAAGAATCCTGTATTAGCTATGCCCCTCCAATCTCTAACTACGCTCCAGCCACGCATCGCCCATGTTGGGATCGATCGATCCCTGCACTCTCTGAATCTCAATGTCCAGAACTCTACAGGTAAGTTTTTGAATATTTTGAACCAGTAAAATTAGTTTCAAAATATTCAACACCATGTTTATTACATAGGAAGCATATGCAATTCGTACAACAACGCTTAGTCCATCATCAATTATGGGTTCGCGACGAACTAAGCTACACCATTAATAATGTAATTGATTATTACGTCATCATACACGTAGTTGATTATGACGTCGTATGCTTGATAGATAAACTGGAATCTTCCAGTATGCGCCAAATAAGAATGTGTTGATATTCATATCAAAAGGCGATTGGTGGAGAGAGAGAGAGAGAGAGAGAGAGAGAGAGAGAGAGAGAGAGAGAGAGAGAGAGAGAGAGAGAGAGAGAGAGAGAGAGAGAGAGAGAGAGAGCGAGAGAGAGAGAGAGAGAGAGAGGGAGGGAGGGAGGGAGATAGAGAGAGAGAGAGAGAGAGAGAGAGAGGGAGAGAGAGAGAGAGAGAGAGAGAGAGAGATAGTACATAATAAAACATATCCCAGTAATTGTTATTATTATTATTATCATCATCATCATCATCATCAGCCGCAGCAGCAGCAGCAGCAGCAGCAGCAGCAGCAGCAGCAGCAGCAGCAGCAGCAGCAGCAGTAGTAGTAGTATTAGTGGTAGTAGTAGTAGTAGTAGTAGTAGTAGTAGTAGTAGTAGTAGTAGTAGTGGTAGTAGTAGTAGTAGTAGTAGTAGTAGTAGTAGTAGTAGTGGTAGTAGTAGTAGTAGTAGTAGTAGTAGTAGTAGTAGTAGTAGTAGTAGTAGTAGTAGTAGTAGTAGTAGTAGTACTAGTAGTAGTAGTAGTAGTAGTAGTAGTAGTAGTAGTAGTAGTAGTAGTAGTAGTAGTAGTAGTAGTAGTAGTAGTAGTAGAAGTAGCGGCAGCAGCAGTAGCAGTAGGAGCTGCAGCAGTAGCCTAGTAGTAGCTGAATCCTCATCATCATCATCGTAGTAGTCTTTGTCGTCGTCATCACCACCATCATTTGGCATGTATGCTTGAAGTGAATGACATAAGTGTTGGCGAATGTTTAATATTAGTCGGTAAATTGTTCCATAGATGCGTTGCGGTATACGTAATCCGTTCTAATTTTTGGAGGCTTTAATAGACCGTTCGTCTTTGACCGTAGATTTCGAGAGTGCGTATCTTCCATCAACGTAAATAGATCTTTCATGTAACTAGGAGCAATGCCGTTTAATGATTTATATGTCATGATGTTTGTCCTAACTGACATTCTTTGAGTTAACGTCGTCCAGTTTAAAGTTTCATCCATTTCTTGTGACGGGGTCCTATAGGGTACTTCTAAGATTTTTCAAGCTGCGCGTTTTTGCAATTTCTCAAGCTTATCTAACAATGACGGCAGGCCAGCGTTATACACTAGACAACAGTAATCTATGTGGCACAGAACATATGCTTTATAAAACAAGTTTCTCTGTTCAACATCCACGTACTTCTTGTTTTTCTTTAGCATATAAATGAGTGACGCAATCGTGTTGCAAATTTTGCTGATGCGCTGTTGCCATGAGAGAGTATCATTAATATATATACGCCTAAAGGCTTTGCTTCATTTACAATTACAACGACGTAGTGTTATCAGTCACAGGTGAGCGATATCGCAAAGAGCTAAGCCAGCGTGGAATCGATTTCAACTTTGATACACGTCGGTGGAAGTTGTGTCCTTTTCATGTAAATGTATACACCTCTGTTTAAAGTGGCCATTGTTTCTTTTAATACGGACAATGCCAAACTGAGCTATCAATCTGTGGGTAGTTTTGATGTAGGAATAGATGAAAAAGCCAGGTTAATTAGATAGAGCAAACCAGCGCTAGTGGGTCAATGAAACAGTTGACACATTATGCGAACAACTATTGTCAATGTTCATATGGAAGAGTACATTGCAGACCATTGATGCGTGTTCCTTATAAACAAATGTATTTTGTATTGAGAGATAAATAGACCTCTATATTACACGTCTGGTTTCCATGAGTGCCAATTACGCTATAGTCTGCATATGATGGTGGCCAAGTGGATATAATATGTTATTATAGGTGGTTACCAATAGAATGTAATGGATGAATCAAGTTTTAGCTCTACCCCGCCAATCTTTAGCTAGGCTCCATCCACACAGTCCACACTTCGACCATGTGGGGATCGATCAACCCCTAAACTCCCTGAATATCAATTTCTAGAAAACAATACAGCTAAGCTGTTGAATAATCTAATTTGACAGGGTGCTTTTGCTGCTTATAGCAGCAACAGCGCCGAGTCAAATTAGTTTCAAAATATTCAACAGAATGTTTACTAAATAGTAAATATATACAATTCGTGCAACAACGCGTAGTCTGTCATCAATTAAGCATTTGTGACGAACTTAGCCACGTCATTCATGCCATAATTGATCATGACGTCATCAAACACATCACGTATTTGATTATGACGCCATATGATGTGTTCACTGGAATCCTCCATTCATGGTTAATGTAGTTATATACGAAGGATATGATCCGTCACGTAAGTATATGACGTCATAATCAAATACTTTACATGCTAGCTAACATCACAATCATAATGGCATAGCCCTCTTGCGAAAATCGAGAAGCCCACCACGAAGTCCTACAAATAGTATCTCTTTGATGAAATCCTAATCTAATCAACATTATAGTTAATATTTTGAAAGTAGTTTAACTGGGAACTGTTGCTGCCCTAGATTCTGGGCATTCAGGTTTCAAAGTCTCAGATCGATTCCAAAACGTATACATTATGCGTAAAGCTTCGCTAGAAACGGGTGGACATTGCTAGAAAGGGATACCTCTATTTTTGTCCATCATTTAACAATCAAATAAGAAGCCAATAGGAAGACATTATTCTAATGGCCAGAAACACCAAGCATGGACCACCAATTACCATGGAGAAGTATGTCGACGTGTAGTATGTATACACTATCTAATTGACCATCCCTGTGAATGGCAACCATGCAATCTAATAGAAACTATTACTAGATAGTGAAAGATCCAATAGTTGTAAAGCAGTCTATGTTAGTGGCTCTATTAAATAATAGTTACACCTTTATTCACGGGCATGTAAGGTGAAAGACACCTTTCATTGATGAGTTATTGGTTGTTCCAGCCGAGGTATAGATATTATAGAAGGATACGAAGCTGCATACCACAGGTACAACAGATGGAATGCGAGAATGAAAATACGAAAGCTTGCTAACAAGCGCATTAAAGATATGGTTATTACTATTGGGAACATATTGGTGGCAATAATATGAAGATAGTTAATACCATTTCGCACTTCATATACCGGACAACAGATGGTAGCTTATAGAACTATAAAACTGCAAATTGATTATACAGAAATCGATGCATATGTTTGTTGATGATGGCGTTAATGAGTGACTGTGTTCTGTAGCTGAAGAAGTGAACACCTCGTTCAGCTGTAATCAGTTTTTCGTTAACTTTTTCCACACTGTCCTCGTCCTCAACGAACGTTCTAAGCTCCTTTAGGTTCTTTCTCTCATTAGTGGCCCTAGATTACGTTTTAAGAAGTCTGATCGCAAACCCTTAATACGTTGATATTGTGGCGACCTTTGCATGCCTAATGCATGTTGGCATCTACGCCTGCATTTTCTAGTGCCTTCTTAGCGGGATCGTTTTCGGGCATTCGAAGGACATGTCCAAACATAGACTACCGCTGTTGCGCCACACTCACAAACAGTGGCTCAGCGTTCCACAGTTTGTAGTGTGATGCATTTGATATTAGACTGTGCGGTCAGTGATCATTCGTAATGGCTCGCAGCTTGTTGCGGTGACATTCACTATGTCTGCTTTTGCAGCTGCCCAGCATTTGCAATTGTTATTGCATTATGAAAACATATGTACTAAAACATCAGTGTATCCAGGAATGCTAAGTAAAGGAGATGATATGTTGATGATCGCCTTGTTACAAGACTGTCTGAGCGACAGAAAATACTGCGACAACCGTTATAACAAAGCAGTCCAACTGAACACCAAACCGAACTAAACCATAATTCCAACAACATTATGTGCCAAATTAGTGAAGGATTGAAGGAACTTGCAATCAAAAGAGCAGATGACATGTTAAACGAGATCATATCCACTGATGATTGTCGAAACATGTTCAGAGCGAGCAAAGCATTGCAAATTAGCCACTTCTTGTACATAACGCTAACAGTCACATTGGTCCGGTCAGGGAAAGGCTGAAACAATCGAGGAATTCTTCAATGATCAGTTTCTTGACACTGAGAATGAAGCTCTACCCCTGTTTGAAGGCCTTTCACGACCCTATACAAAAGCCTATAACAGAAGCAGAAGTTAGAAAAGATCCGGCATCTCTAACGAATGGTTGGAATGTGGCCTAGCGGCATAAATACCGACCTCCTTAGACATGCAGATAATACCATCTCAACACAAATTGCGCACGCCATCAACGCTGCCTTTGAACAACAACCACCTCTCGATTCTTTGGGAGAAGGTACACTTATCGCGCTCCCAACTCCTAAGAAACTACCCATCCATTTATCCAACCTCAGACCACTAGTGTCTTTGAAATGCCTCCGGAGAATTTGATCAAATGTAACATTTTCTCATATCAGATATAAGACTGTCAAATTTACTGGAAACTGGCAGATTGGTTAGAAGAGAGGACCTAGTTGCACTGACATTGTCTTAGCATATCGCGTGCTAACATCAGTAGTATGTTCAAAACAGTGTGACTGTTACAAGATTAGAATCGAGCATGTGCACGTGCATTAAAACATTGCGACAATCAAGAGACCACAGGTCCTTCAATTTCTCCATCACGTCTTCTGCGATGATGACGAGCAATGTCTGGTGGTATTCTTAATAAAATAAAACCAAATGTTCGCGTCAAATCAACACTTCCTGCACACTTTGAGACATCAATAAGATCACCAAAAGATGATGGTTTATCACTTACTACCTCGACGCAGCACTATCATCTGTTCGAGAACACCCTATAAGAACAGATGCTCCAATAACAAGGATAGGCATGCCATGGTGATTCTAATTAATTAATAATAACATTTCAATGCCGGTTCTCAAAGATAATGTACAATTACAAAACATTTACAAAACAGTCAATTAATACGACGCGACACCTGCCCATTTATTTTAAAATGTCTAGTTCCTGTCTACTCACACTCTCTGACCAATGGAATTCCCTCTCTGGCAACTTTGGCATAATTTAAAACACACATTTGCTTTTCAGCCTTTGTAGCCTGCGGGATTCCATAATATCAACAAAGATCCAAATTTGACCAAAATGTGACTTGTTTATTTTGTCAGCCTTTCTGCCAAAAAATTCTATATAGAGAAATAATATTGCTTTACAATGTACATTAATCTTGAGACCGCTATTATTCAGAGCAATATATACGTCCTAAGGAGTACAATGAGCTGAGAAGTGTTCAAGTCTCTCAGACAAAGATAACTGGGGGGAAACGCGATTCCTATGATACAGTACTCCAGTCTGTCAGTTAGGTATATGACTACATAAGGAAGGGAGACTGACGTCACAAATAAATGCATAATGAATGGCATATTTAAGTCCGTCATAAACGCTTAATAGTCCGTTACGTTGTACGAATTGCATGTCTTTAACTATTTAATAAAATTATGTTGAATATTTTGAAACTAATTTGACTGGGCGCTGAAAGTAACGCACGTTACTGCCATAGGTAGAACAGCGCCCAGACAAATTAGTTCAAAATATTCGTCAGCTTACCTGCATATTCCTTTTTGATGTTCAGAGATTTCGCGGTGCAATCGATAAAACACGGGCAACCCGCTGACGGAGCTTAGCTAGGAATGGATGTGACATAAATCATACTTGATTAATCCATTATGACATATTTGACATACGTAATGCGGTTATATGGAAAATGGCTCGGAAATATGGTGTTGCGAATGGAAATAACTGAATATAATTACACAGCATACGCGTGTATGCGTGCATCTCATCTCGTCTTGTCTAAGGCACTTAACGCCACCTGTGTTAACTAATCTCTGCAATGGCCAAGACCGCTAAAAACGGAATGTGTACTGGTCTTCAGGAATGTCCGTGTTTTCAGCCAAGAGAACATGCTTTTTGAAAATGTCCCACTGAAATGACTGGCTCGGTTACCGAGCCAGTCACTTCAGTGGTACATTTTCAGAAATAGTCTTCTCTCAGCCGGTAAATAGACACTAGCTAGGAAAAAACCCTAGATTTTCTTGGCCACTTTCATGGTCAAGCCGGCTAAAAACAGCACCTGTATTGGTTTTGAGTAATGTCTAATTACATGGCAACAGAAAGTTATTTTTGAAAATTTGATTGTAAAAATAATTATTTTCTTGAAAAATATTGACCATCAAAGGGTTAATTGATATAAGTAGAATTTTGAGCCCTTTGAGGCGCTGTTGGCACACGAGGGTTAAGCAGTGCTATAAGAACACGATTATGGTAAATTAATTGGAAACATCAATATTTAACAACAGCTATTTAACAGGCTGGAATCAATACGGCCAAGTCTTCTACACAGTAGAAGTAATCCATAGCTACCCGTGGTGTGTTCTCTCTTAACTTCTTAACACTCATATCAGCCAAAACAACTTCTGGAGTGGTCTTGAGAAATGTCGATTCGCAGAGCAAGAGAAGATTATTTTGGAAAATTTACGACTGAAACGACTGGCTCGATATCCGAGCCAGTCTTTCCAGTGGAAAATTTCAAAAGCAGGCTTCTCTTGGTCTGCAAATGGACATTTTCTATGAGAAAATGTAAATTATCTTGAACAAATTTGAGTGTTAGAGGGTTAAGCCTCTAACTGACCACTCATTTTAGTAGTATGAATGTAGATGCATATTGATATTAGAGTTTCTCTCAGAGAATAGAAAGCCAGAGAAATGAAGCGCATTTGGCAAGACGATGCATACGTTAAAAGAGTTAAATTCCTCTCTACATTAAGAGAGCCAAGTGTTAGCCATCAACGGTACACCACATTGCTTAAGAAATAAAGGTGCCCGTATTGCACTGAATGGCGCTGCTGGCCAACGGACCCCAATTAACTCGTGTTGGTTTCTGTATTTTGCTGTCTTACATTGTACATGAGACATCACATTTGTGTCCAGAGCACGTGTAGGCCGGAACAATGAAAGAACCAGTAGTAAGTTTCATTCACGAATGATATACATTGATTCGTGCGAGATGAAGCCTTTGAAAACCCGTTTCTAGTCATAATGTTGTATGGAATATGTACACAAATTCCAAGGTTAACGAGAGTGCTATTACTTCGCAATTTGAACGTTGTCGAAAGCACCGGTTGTAGCTGTGCTGTGGCGTGCATGCGTGCGCGCGTGCATGCGTCTAGCGGAAAAAAGATAGGCAAACTACTTCAACAATATTTAAATCTAATTTGAGTCAAATCTCTAAGTCACTAACGCAGTCACAACTTCCAGTCATATTATTTTTTTAAATTATCTTCTACTAGGTATAGTTGTTAGATCATAAAGATGTTGTGCTGTTTGTCAGGTGCAAAAGGTCAAAATATACAAATAATTTATAATATGTGAATATTTCTAAAATATATTCGTCTAAAATATACAGAATGGGCCCATATCATTTTGATAATATTAATACAACATTCAGAAATATATTAATTACATGGCATAGATCATGATCATGCACATTTATTTTTAACATAGCTTAAAATATATGTAGGCTTTTTTAAATATATTCATCTGCTAATATAGGAATCGGGCTTGGATCTACCCGAACGGTATGGTGATAGCACCACCTAATTACTTCAGGCTTTCTAATTACGTGGACGATAGAGTATGACTGTCTCGCCTGTGATGGGACATGGGGTGGACCTTTTTACTGGCAAGATAGACTCGGTAAACATGTTATGGTGAGTAAAATACCAGACATTTTCCGAGGAAATACAATACTGTTATGATATTATCACAGAAAGTGTTATCAATCCCCCAGCCACCAACCCTGACTAGGTCATGCTCATATGACGTATGAGTAGGAATTAAAAAAAATTATGTTCTTCAGCAGGATCTAAGAAACGATGGTGTGGGGGACAAAACTGCGAGGACTGATCCTCAAAATCAAGACAATACTCGAAAAGAACACGAGTGCATTTTGTCAAAGTAATTACAAATCAATTAAGTGTACGGTGTTACGTCTAGTGGCATGGGAGTGAAGTCCGTAACAAATAAGACATGTTGTAGGAGTGAGGAAATTGGTCGGCAGTGAAGCAACGATTGATGGCCGTGGCTCTGCAATAGTCTTTGAAGAAAAGTGTAGTTTACGGCTGACATCGCCAGATTTTGTGTTTGTCACTATATTTTGCTGCGCATTCAGTATTTATTATCGAGTAGTGGTTCGTCACAGCGGCGCTATTGATTTCACGAAAATCAACAATGAGAAATCAGATAAAAATCACATCAGCAACTATGGGCAAATATTTCAAAGTTACAGTTTATATGATAAATAAAATGTCAAAATCGGTCACTTTTCATATCACTATTATGAACCTCGTTGAAAATTATCAATTTTGCACTCGCTAAAACACGTGCAAATTGATAATTTTCAACTCGGTCCATAATAGTGATATGAAAAGTGACCTCGTTCCAGATTCTCTATGTAAACTTTGTCGGTATGACCAACGTGTACATTATTATTGAAGACAGTGATAATTTAGGAGCAAATGCAGTAGAAAACTTAGTTTCCACTGGAGTGCAAGAAAGAACAGCCACATGTTTAGACCCCAAAAAGAGAAAAAAACCTTATCGTATTTCAAAGATGTTGGAGCTACAGTGCAAACTATAATGAATGGTCAATTGGAATCAATATCGTCTGTCTTTAAAACATATTTACCATAACAAAGGAGTTTTGATATGCAACCAGCTGTCGTTGGTGATGCGTTATTGATGCCACGTGGGGTGCCTTAAATACCAGCTAACTTGTACAAACGGGTGTGGGTGTGAAGATGTATGCCAGAACTTGCTTCATGACAACCCATTATAACAGACGATGCCAGCTAATATAGATATACATATTTGCTGCAGAATCGTATAGCGTTATCATGATGTGTAGTCGCACCTGCCTATAGCGCAAACTTATGCTCCATCAACAACCTGTCGCCTAAGACAGCCTGTCGCACCACAACTTCTTTACTGTGGTAAATATATTTTAAAGACAGATGTTGATTCTTTAATATTGGTGGTCTTGCGACAGCCAGTCTTAAGAAAATGTCACATTTTATCCTGAAGAGCGGGCGTCAGCTATGGGCAGGTTTGACTGTAATAGGTAAATTATTTGATTAATCTATGTTTGACTATGTAGTGGAGAATGTTGGTCTCTAGAGTGCAACTTCTACAGTGTAACTTCAAACAATGGATCGCTCCAGTTTTAGCTATGCCCCGCCCATCTCTAGCTAAGCTCCACCCACACTTCACCATGCTGGGATCGATCGATCCCAGAATGCCCTCACTATGGCAGCAACAGCGCCCAGTCAAATTAGTTGCAACATATTCAACATAATATTTATTAAAGAGTAAAGACATACAATTCATACAACAACGCATAGTCCGTCTTCAAACATGCGCTCGGAACGTACTTATCTACGGCATTCATGACGTCATAATTATATCATTCCCTATGATGTCATTCTACACGTCACGGATAAAGTGGAAAGGTCCATTTCAGCAATAGCTTGGACGTTTCACAAAGAGCTGTACTTAAATGGGAATGCCCTGAAGGTGGGGCTTAGAATACACCTTCCGTATCCTCTGCGTGTCGTAAGAGGCGACTAAAGGAGGTACGGGTGAGGTAACCCTGACAGAAACCACGAGTGCTGAAGACGGAGGTTCCAGGCCGCACGGCGCGCTCTAATAAACCATGGATCCACGCACTTAACGCTTATGATCATGTCGATAGTCACTTACAGGACTGGCGGTATGATCAGCGAACGAAAAGAAGAAGAAGAAATGGGAATAGATGGCGCTTGCTTCAAATGCATAATGTTGTGTAATTGCCCTTATTATATATAACTGACCCTGTCTAGATAACGGGCAGTGACGTTACGGTGGTCACTATATAGACATGGAGTAACTTTATAAAACTCATTTGCTAGATGAAATAGATTTAGGGCCAAGTGATTTCAGTTCTTTAAGATGTGTGATCTCCAGTTTTTGAAAAGCCATCATCTTTTACCACTAAAGGCAGGTGCCCGCTATAAACAGGTTTAACTATGTGCTAAAGCTTGTTTTCGAACAGGTTATTCTTATTAATAGAAATTAACTATACTTTGTTTGTTTTTATTCATTTGCATCATGTTTCACTAAACTTGTAAAGAATGCAATAGGAAATTGTGATGTGTTTCGTGACTTATTTGACATTTTAGACCACAAAACCAAAACTGTGATTAAATAGTGAAAATCATCTTGTAACGAGTTGTATTTTATCCATTATAATGTGAACAAAAATAAATCAGTGAGCAAATCAAATTGACAAAAGTTCTAAAGTGGATGACAATTGCCTCCTGACTATAGGCCGTGTTTGATTATTACGTCAGATACATGCGTGACAAATGCAATCCCTCTATTATGGTTAGTATCTGAGTAACTGCCACATTGGGAGACGCTTTCTTCTGCATTGCATTATAGTACATACCCCTCCCTACAATCACGTGCATCGGGGATTTGAACCTCGTTCCCATTTCATATCACCTTTATCAACAAAGTCAAAACTTATCACATTACACGGGCTTTATATATTACAACATTTTAATCAATGAGACGGCGAATCCCGTGTTGTTTACATCTTCCCCGTCGTCCTCGCGAGTACTCATTCGCTATCTAACCAATGGACATCTTTAGTTGAATATTACACGTCTGATCAAATCGAGATATAAGCACCGGGACAAACGTCCTGCTTATATGATAAATGACAATAATATGTCCATAGAACCAAAGATTAGAACCACTACTAAGTTTGCGTGATGAATGCTATAGAACTTAAATAGAACATAAATGTCATCACGTATCATCGAATAAAGGAAAGCCAGGTAACAAAGAAAATGGTCCTTACTTATGATATCGGTACACATACGACTTCCATCGGGCTATCGAATATCTCCGTTACGTTAGTGTAGCAATCAACGTAGCTACCTAACTTAAGTCATAGCTCGCTTTACTCTATCACTCTACAGATATATTATCTGATGAAATCACACAAGAACCAACAATGGTGGAATCCAGTATTGACACTGTCCCGCCCATCTCTCGGCCATGCGTTGCCCGTGTTGTAATCTATCTATACTTGCACTCTCTGAATCTCAATTTCCAGAAACCTATACTGGTAAACTGTTGAAGAGTGTGAACCAAATTTGATTGGGTGTTGCTGCTGCCTATGGCAGCAACGCCGCCAAGTTAAATTAGTTTCATAATATTCAACAGCATGTTTATTATATAGTAAAGTCATACAATTTGTTCAATCTGACGTACAATTAAGTTCATGACGTAATTAATTTAGACGTCAGCCTACGCGTCACGTAGCTCATTATGAGGCCATAAGATTGACTTAGAACCTGGATTCATCTAGTAGTAGAGTGGAAAGGCTTCCGGCGAAACTGATTTCCAAATATCATAATCTGTCTTTTCTGTGTTCTATGGATGTGATAAATGACAGCCTTCCAAAAACAATTGTATTTCTCTCATGATGCGTTCATCCGCTGCTAACTTAGTATATGAATCCGATCTGCTCAACAAGTATATGACGTCATAGCCAATTACATCAAGCGTATGATGACATCACAATCATAACTCACAGAACTACTCAGTCGTGAAGCGCACATAGACCGTCAAGTGTACGAATTGAATGTCTCTGATAGATTTACAATTTATTAAACATTCGGTTGAAGATTTTGAAACTATTATGACTGGACGATATTGTTACCATAGCCTATCTGTATATATTTATATATAGTTACCTTGATATTTAGGATTCTGGGAAATGAGAGTTCGACCAATCTCAAAAGGAAAAAGTGTGGGCGAAGCTTAGCTAGAAATGGGCGGTGGGGGCAAAGCTGGAAATGGATGTCAAATATTACATCGTTTGTGGCACGTGCACTACTTGCGGCGGAAAAATGTGGATTGATTATTAGCCCTTTGAAATCTGAATTCTCAGAATCTTAAATTCATGATATATGAATGTAGGTGAGCTATTGAATTTTAAAACTAATTTTACTGGCATCTGTTGTTGCCATAGATGCATCTACATCGCATACGATTACCCAGGTAACAAATTAATATAAAATAGTCCAGCAAATTAGCGATTTGTGGGTGAACTCTGTTTTAGATTCATTCATAAAGAGATTCTCAATTTTTAGCTATTGGGATATGTTCGTCAAGGGGGTTTCATTTCGTCGTCTATGAACCCGATGTCGTCAGCATATTCCATCTCTAGCGGCATGCCAAGTATAGACACTGGGGTGTTTGGTCTTGTAGACTTTTCCCACACATATTCTAATGCAGCTGCAAGGTAACAGGTGAAAAGCACAGGGAATACACCATCTCCTTGTAGGTAGCCGATTGATTTCTCAAACTCTGTCAGACCTAACTGACTTGACTCGTACTCTCAGCTTGGAGTCTGTAAGTAGTAGTCTCACTAGTCGTAGCTGATCTTCACTGCAACTGGCCTGACTTAGTACATCTAGGATAATTGAGCGTGTAATTGTGTCGAAGGTCCGTGTCATGTCAATGCTCATTTTGTGGAACTCCCAGTGCATGGGCATGACTACTGACACAAGCATACGTTGAGCCCATACAATGACTGCGCAGCTGTGTCCACGTTTAAAGCTACTTTGACATGATACGTTGAAGTCACCCATCTTGTCTCGGATGCGGCATAGAGGAACATTGGATATGATTTTCTGTATGCCTTTAAGGAGCACAATAAGCCACAGATTGACTGTGGGCAGGTGGCTTCTTGGACTTGGGCAACGCGATAGGGATGCGTTGGGCTACAGCATCGATGGAAAAGTGATGCATAAAAGCTGAATATGTGCTTGATATTTTTTTTAGATAATGCCACTTACGTATTTGGATAGTGCATTGATCATGCCATCATGTCCGGATGCACGTCCATATTTATAGGGCTTTGAGTGCCTTCTCAACTTCTGCTATGGGTGCAAGGTCCCGATAAAGTGTTCTTCAGAGTTGTGTACAGTGTGTGGTGGTGTGTAGTCAGTAACTCGCAGGGCTCTGGCTGCCAGAAACATTTTGTTTGCCCGATGGATGCCCTGTTTCCCACACAGGATGCAGCCTAGGCTACGTACCTTTCCGTGTATGCCTGAGATAAAGACCTGTCCTAGTTATGGGGCCATAATCCGGGACAGAGTCAAGATCCACACTGACGACTCCCGAACACAGTACTGGCCGCCAATAGTGTCATTTTGGCAAGGGACCGTAGCCCCGCATAGACCGTACCACGGAGGCGATGTCCGCTAGACGCATCGTAGCTAAGGCCCTCGCGTAGATCGTTCTTTGACGTCATTTTAGCTGAGAGACCCTGCACAGATCGTATTAGACAGCTCATCCACCCCATGTGTACCTGGGCCCCAGACTGATCCACCCACCTGGCAAGTGACAGGTTACACCATCTCACACACATACCCTCCTGCTCCCTAAAGAATCACTTTTCATGACTTCTGATCACAGGAGGCATGACTCGCAATACGAACGCTTGCCATGAGTAGTAATGGGGGTTTATGTTCGCTATTGTTCTTCACCGCAGAGGGTTTGTTTTAACTAACCAAAATGCTCCATTTATGTTCGCCATTGTTTGGAGAACAATGGCGCATGCATGCACACAAGTGTTTGGAGAACAATGGCGAACATCCGCACACACTTGATAGATTCTAGAACACTGTCGAAGCGCATGAATCAATATTGCTGTTCCAGTATTCTGAAAATGTTAGCCATTAAAAGTTGAGTATTTTACGTTTTAACATAGCTGTGCGCGCCCTCCTCCATGGTCCCTCCATGGTATGTAGGGTAAACATAATAGAGTTTAAGAGGAGGACTGATAATAGGATGTAAAACATAGAGTTTAAGAGGTTGTCTGATAACGGAGGTCGTAGGAGGAGGAGGAGGGAGGAAGCTGATGAGGTATGCTATGGTGGCCGGGCTCTGCATGATGCTGTTCTCTGTGCTTAAGAAGAGCACGCCTGTCTAGTTCGTTGTTGATATTCCATCGACCACTTTTGATGGATCAGAATGTGTGCTTGTGTATGCATGTGTGAAGAGGGGTGTTGTGTGTAAAAACTTTATTACATTAAATTATTTTTTGAACAGATAAAGAGTTCTCTTTCGAATGATCTGTGGGCCCTGTAAAGGGCCATGCTTTGAGATAGGTCTCAGTCTTCGCAGATCCACACAGGCGTGGTTGTCAGTTTCAGTAGTTGTGTCGGAATTAAAATAATACCACCTCCCTCAACTGGCCGCCGTTCTGCGATCCGTGGCCATGGAAGGCCATGGCGAATATAAAACTCCCGTGCGGACCCCACTGTCTGGGAGAACCTCCTCGGGATACCGGCCAGTGGCCGGCCTCTCTCTCTCTCTCTCTCTCTCTCTCTCTCTCTCTCTCTCTCTGTATTCTGACCGGTATCCTGAGGAGGTTTTTCTATCTGTGGGACACTTTTCTACCTATCCTACGGCTGGTGTGTGTGTGTGCGCGCGCGTGCGTGCGTGCGTGCGTGCGTGCGTGCGTGCGTGCGTGCGTGCGTGCGTGCGTGCGTGCGTGTGTGCGTGTGTGTGTGTCTGTGGTGCTTTGACACCGCACTGGGGAGTGTAGTGGGGGGTCTTTATCTAACCTGGTCATATTACCCCGGCCCTAGTGTCTTACCTAGTGTCGAAATTTTAGGTAAGTTCTAGCGAGGTCCTTTGAGCAGATTTGAACCCCAGTCTGCAGCCTGTGAATCATATGCAATTCAATACTCTATTGGCCGACCCACCACAGCACCACTAAAATCTCGCCTCTTAGAAAGCTTATCTCTGAGCGTGAGTTGTAAAATTGCTGTTACTGCGCTTATCAGTCCCTCTAGATCTTGACGTCACTTCGCGATGACGCAGTAACAGCAATGAGAACACATAACTTATCAGCTATAAATGCTAATGCATACATAGCCGAGGTAGTTAATGTGGGAGATATTTGTTTTGTGTTTATTAGCAAACTTAAAATTTGAAATTCTCGCTTCATTCCGGTCCTACTCGGTGCCAAGAACGACGAGAATGAAGTGATTTCTCGTTACAATATAAGCATACACTCTCTCACAATACTGACACGTGGGTCTGACGCGTGCGCATGCATGCTACGCGTTCTTACGGACCTAGCCATACCTCTCTCATAGGGCTTTATACATGTGCGCATACTATCCTATCCAGGGGGCATGCATGCACACTGCCCATTTAGAGACAGGCAGCCACAGGGATATGCACACCCCACAGGTACTGATTGCCAGCACCACACATAATAGGGTCTGAACACCCATTGAGAGACAGGCATCCACAGGGATATACACCACCTACAGGTACTGATTGCCACACATAATAGGGTCTAAACACCCAGACAGGCATCCATAGGGTTATACACCACCCACGGTACTGATCGCCACACATAATAGGTCTGAACACCCATTTAGAAACAGGCATCGACAGGGATATACACCACCCATAATAGGGTCTGAACGCCCAGACAGGCATCCACCCACACGTACTGATCGCCACACATAATAGGGTCTGAATGCCCATTTAGAGACAGGCATCCACCCACAGGTACTGATCGCCAGCACCACACATAATAGGTCTGAACGCCCAGACAGGCATCCACAGGTACTGATCACCACACATAATAGGGTATGAACGCCCATTTAGAGACAGGCATCCACAGGGATATACACCATGAGTACTGTTGTACATATTCAGGCTATTTGCTAAGCAATTCGGCCTTAGATGCTACTCTAAGGCCAAGAAAGCCGACCTGCTCCAGGTGATCGACCGGATCCGTGCCGAGGAGTGGCAGAAGCGACTCTCCCAAGCAATGAATATGGGAAGGTTTCAAGCGCTTACAGACGATCCTTGGAATCCCCACAAGAAAGTGCAGTGGATACGTGAGTTTAGTCAGTTGGACGAGGATGTGACTGCTAGCTTGTGAGCCAAGGCTGTAGTGCGGTGGATGGAGGCCCATTCACTGGAGTGCTTAACTCTCCAATGCAGGGGAGCCCCGCACCCTATGCAGGCATCCACATGGATATACACCATGAATACTGTCGAACAGCTTCGCGCTAATGCAAAACAATTCGGTCTTAGAGTCTACTCTATGGCCAAGAAAGCCGACCTGCTCCAGGTGATCGACCGGATCGGTGCCAAGGAGTGGCAGAAGCGGCTCTTCAAAGCAATGAATATGGGAAGGTTTCCAGTGCTTACCAAAGAGGATCCTTGGAATCCCCACAAGAAAGTCCAGCGGATACATGGGCGTCGTCAGTTGGGCGAGGTGAGGACTGCCAGCTTGCGAGCCAAGACGGTAGCGAGGTGGATGGAGGCCCATCCACTGGAGCATTTAACTCTCAAATGCAGGATCGTTAAGCAATGCTGAGGTATGATCCCAGCCTGGTGCATAAGTTGGGGCTGAGATCTGAACCCTTACCCCGAAGAATGAGGCGGGAAGGCGAACACATTCTCGACCAGCATCTCGGCGATACGGAGACAGAGGATAGAGGATGCCAGTCAGTATGCTGGACATTCTTCAGAGGTCTAGAAGGAGACCTCACAGGCCAGATCATGCAATTGATCCAGCAGACTGGTCAGAATGCCTTCTACCTCCGCTACACCCATACCTATCGCATCCGTCACATCGAAGACGGTAGGGTGATGCTCTTCCACAAGAATGCTTCAGGGAGCCCGTGGCTGAACACGATAGGAGCAGCTCGGGACTTGGTGGCAGCAAGAGAGCAAGCCCACCTCGACACAGACAATATCGATCGACCCAAAACCAAGTGGGCTTTCGTTCGGTCAATCAACGTTGAGGTCAGGGCTGTCATCGGCCGCCAACCTCTGCTTGGTACAGAGCCCCTCCCAGACTGACTACGACAGAAGAAGAGTATTACTGCCCTCGACACCTACAGGGACAACATGTGTCTCTGGAGATGTTTAGCAGTCCCCCGAGGAGCGAGAACTGATAGAAGTACAGCTCCTGCACGAGAGCTTGCCACACAGTTCTACGGCAATACAGTAGTTGATGTCAGCAAGACCTCACTGGATCAGCTGGACAAGGTAAAGTTCTTCGCCAAGATCGGGATTCGCGTGTATGAACCAACTGAAGAGGGAACCTGGCACATGAACAGGCAAGCGGCTCACTACCATGACACCATGACCATCGGAGTGTGGGACCACCACGCCTTCTACATCAAGAACATCTCCAAGCTGGCACATACACTAGTCTACAGTAACTGTCTGCAGATGTTTACACAGGCATGCAATCTTCAACGCCACGCTGATTACTGTACAGGCGGCAAAACAAAAATCGTGTGTCCTGGTGAGAAGGTTGAGGTGCCACAGTCTGCGTATGAGAAAGCCTTCTCTCCGCCGCAACAATCCAGTTCAGCGGCTACTCATTGGATCGAGTATGAGTCAAGAAACAGAGGTGTACACATACACCATGTAGAGCGTGGGCACGGTGGTGAGCGTTGGATCGAGGGCTCTCTCGTAGATGGTTATGATCCGACCACTAACACCGTTTACCAGTTCCATGGCTGTCACTGGCATGGGTGTCCACAACACCAGCGAGGTGAGGATGCCGAACAAGGATACTGCAAGACAGCCCTGAGAGAGGAGAAGCTGAGAGCCTCTGGATGTATGCTTGTGGTACAGTAGGAGTGCTGTATAAACCGCTGCCCAAATATCCCTAAACGAGTTCGGACTGTCCCATACCCACACTTCATAGTTTATGACTTCGAAGCACTCCTAGATGGTATCAAGAATCATCCTACGGAGACTCTCACGATCGAGAGTACTCACATACCTATCTCTGTGCCAGTTTGCTGCTCCTTAGAGGGCACCAAGAGTGAGCCCACTCACCTATGCAATCCTAACCCCAAAGAACTGATCAGAGAGGTCATGCTGGAGATCCAACGGCGAGCATCTATAATCTGGACAAGGGTTAGGGCACAGTACATACCGACAGACCTGGACAAGCTCCCAAAGCAACAGCAGTGACTGATCAACGAGTGGTATGACCAAGTGCCTGTACTGGGGTTCAACTCTTGGCGGTATGACCTGAACCTCATCAAGAAGTAGTCTGTCGATGAGCTGGCTGACAGTATAGGTACAGTGAAAGTCGCCAAGAAGGTTAGTCAGACCATGTTCCTCATAACACCTGAACTACGGTTTCTCGATGTGCTGAACTACCTCGGCCCAGGAGTCTCGCACGAGGTATGGGTCACAGCTTACGGGTGTACACAGCAGAAGAGCTGGCTCCTGTATGAATGGTTTGAGACACATGAGAAGCTCAACTATCCAGGGCTTCCTGACTACTCAGCATGGCCATCTAAACTCAAGGGTGGCTACCTCTTGACGCGAACAGAGTGGGAAAAGTGTAACCAGACATTCAGCGAGCATGGAATGTGGACATTCGCTGACTGGCTGCAATACTACAACAACCTGGACGTCAGTCCATTCATCAAAGCCCTAGTGCGGATGCGGGAGTTCTACACAGAATGAGAAATAGACATCCTCAAAGATGCGATGTCTCTCCCAGGTGTGTCACTGCAGTACCTCCTTTGTGGAACCGCTCAACACATGCCAGATGTTATCCTCTAATCACCGAACAAGGAAGCATACGAGATGCTGAAGGGTGCTGTTGTTGGCGGTCCCAGCATCATGTCCACCAGATACAACGTGGCCGGTGTGACTCGAATCAGCCAGAGTGAGCATGTCTGCCAACGTCTACTCGGCTACAACGCAAATCCTCTGTACCTGTCAATGATGGCCAAAGACATGCCATTTGTAAAGGAGAAAGTGCACCATTGGTCCGGTGCCAGTGGAGTAGCTAGCTTTAATGAGGCTCTCCTAGCAGACAGCTGGTTTGGGTTTGCTGAGGTGGATATAGAGGTCCCCAGGGCTCTGTGTGCAAAGTCTCTTCTATAACCGCGAGATCCCGGTGGAGGCAATCTCGTCTGAGATGCTGGCATATCTAGGGCAAACAGGGAGGAAGTGGCCCACCACCTAGAAGATGGTTGGTGCCCTCTCTGGCAAGAAAGGGCTGCTGTATGCCCCGACCCTCAAGTGGTATATAACCCATGGGTTGGAGATCACTGCTGTAAACCGCACCATAGACTATGAGGCCAAGCCCCCATTCGAGTGGTTCGTGGAGAATGTTACAGAGGCCCGCCGCTCGGGGGATGTAGATAACAGCAAAGCGCTCTTGGCAGATCTCTTAAAACTCCTCGACAACAGTGCCTACGGGAGTTCATCGAGGTCCTAGAACATCATAGCAACACCAGCTTCACGAAGGATGAACGCGTGGTAGACAAGGCCCTGCGTGGTGCATGGTTCGAAGATCTCGAGGAGATCAGTCAGTCCTATGAGCTCCAGAGTCACAAGCCGAGAATTACAATTCGAAGGCCTTCCAGGTGGGGATAGCCGTTTATGAGCTCGCGAAGCTGCGAATGCTGGAGTTCTACTATGACTTCCTCGATCGCTACGTAGCTCGTGACAGCTTTGAGTACCTGCAGATGGACACTGACTCCACGTATATCGCTATAGCAGGCTCCAACATCAACGACGTCATTCGCCCTGAGATGCGAGCAGAGTACCAGGCTCATAAGCGGGACTGGCTAGCTTGAGACAAATGGTCTGGACAGACTCCGGGACTGTTCACGCTCGAGTTTGAATGCTCTCTGCTAGAAATGCTACTACGTGGAGAGCGCAGCTGCAAGTAAGTGCTCGTCTAAGGGAATGTCAAAATGCAGAAGAATGAGGTCTCTTGACAGAGGTTCTACAGTGCCCTACATGGCGGGGTGGAAACAGCTAAAAACCGAGACCTACGCATGCACAATCAGAGTATGGTGACGTATGTGCAGGAAAAACTCGGACTCTCCGCTTACTATGGTAAGTACCATGTGCTGCTAGATGGGGGTCCATACAGAGCCCATCGAGTATCATGTTAGCACCCTAGGGGGTGGTAGCTGTGTGTCTTCAGGGACTAGCTGAAGCTCTTCTATGACAAATGGTCGCCTAGGCACTCCGTGCTGGCGTGCCAGGTAGTACAGTGTAGGCCGCTCCTCCGCCTCCACATACCTGCCAAGCCTGTGAACATCTATCGACCAGGTAGGATCTGTTGCACGCCGACGACCACCTTCCAGCTCACTAGGCTCATACCAGTACCGAACAAGAGCATCAGGTGGTAGGCACTCCTCTCCCTTGTTCGCTCCTCTAGAGCTGGGACCAGCAGAGTGTCTGATATCCTCTACCGGCTTCTTCCCGATTAGCCTAGTAACCTCGGCATTGAATCTCTCCAGCACAGCAGACAGCCCTCTCACCCATGATCTAGAACGTTCACTCGGCGTGGCCATTTCCTGGGCGTATTGGTGTGGGAACAGTCTCTCTGCCAGTGTCCGATACCACTGCTCAACGATAGCCTGGGCACGGTGATGCCCTACCTCGCCTCGCCTAACTGCCACACCGTGTTTCTGCATGCGGGCTGCAGTCTCGCCTCTGAACTCCTTACCGTCATCCACCTGCAACAATTCCGGCTACTGGAGGCCTCGTAGACACCCGGAATGCCTGGGCCACCTGAGCGGTACTGATGCCGTGTACCTGCTGGCGACACCGATGATGGTGAGGCCATACTTGTAGGTCTTATGACCAACGGAGTCGTGTGGAAGGAATAGAACATCTGCCTGGTGAACTCTGTTTGGGACAGTTTCCTCGAAATGGGCATGTCTGATGTGCCGTGGACGAGGTCTGTATATCTGCCACATCACCTGGTGGCTGAGCCACTGGCTAACTGTCTCCAATGTGAAGTTGTGGCCTTTGTGACGTGCAGCCTCGAGTAGTTGAGGGGGCTCATGCTAATAATCACCAGGCTGATAGTAGAGTTCCTCAAGAAAGACGGTTGATAAACTCCCGGATTTCATCACTGATGTCCACTCCCATCCTGTCATGCACAGCCTGGGTGAACTCTAAACAGACGAACAGACAGCCGTCATTCATTCGACCCTCACTGAAGACCCCCTCAAACCCCTCTGTACACTGGCGTCTAATCTCTGCTGGATGCTCACTGAACAGTGGTTTATTGACCAACCCTCGGAAGCTAAGGGACTTGACCAGGTCGTACAGAGATGCCATCCTTATATAGTATGGCTTAAATGTTCGGCGGCCCAGATGGCCGTGAGTGCTATGGCAATGTACGGTAGCCATGGGCCTGCGACTCCGAAGAACGTACCTGCTCCTAGGGCAATGGCTGGTATGGCTTCAGAAATCTTCTCCACCCCATGGAGAGCATTGTTAGCGATCTTGCGGACCATCTCGCCAGCCCTCGTTGTGAACAGAGTGATCAGAGCCCCAACTGCTGCCAGCGGACCAATAGAACGTTTTACGTAAGTGCGATAGATTCCTTTCACTCTGTGTACTAGCTTGCGGGATTCAGGCTCTACATCCACATACTCTCCCGCAGTCTCCACAACATCATAGTCGTCTGCATCATAATTATCCTCCTCATCATGGTCCTCCTCATAGTTCTCGTCATCTCTATCCTCGACTGGGGGATCCGTCGCTGGGGCAGTTATATTCTAGCTTTAAACTGTAGTCTATAGCATGGCCTCTGCAATCTTGAATGTGGGCATGTTTGCCTTAGCGAACTGTGGACTTCATTGACAAGAAGGCGGCAGAGGTGGAGCATGAGCATCATAACCAGGCGATGGAGAAGCTGTCTAAGGAGAATTTTGAGTACAGCAAAGCACTCGAGCATATGCTTCAGAAGGAGGTACGCCGGCGACAACTCCGAGCTCAGGCCAACCAGAGCCTCAATGAGGCAGATGAGAGTCTCGATGAGGACTACGAGGCTGTAAAGATAAACTGAGTCAATGATCGACTATGAAGCATCGACAGGTAAGAAGACAGCAGAGCTTATATTAGTGGTGGCAGCTGCAGCAGTGACGACAGGAGTCATGCTCTATGCACGCTCAAGCTGACTACCTGGTGTGTTCGACATGCATACCTTAGCATAGCTAATGTAAAGTACCATCACAGCTAATGAGCGAGTCCCAGCTAAGAGGGTTCCGATGTTGATGCTGAGCCAGTTGCCCTGATTAGGTGGGATGCCCCTGCCCCCGAGGTGCTGACGGCCTTCAAGTGCCGACTCGAGGTCGTCGCTTCCACTGGTTAGGCGCAGAAGTGCATATGACTTAGTTTTCTGTTGGTAGAGTTGGCAATCAGCCAGCTCGTGTACCTCACCAAGAACATTGGTCCCAGCAACCACAAGCTTGAAGTCGTCTAGCTTATCCACCTGCCGGATAGCTCCTCCCTTTTGAACCAGGACCGCAACAGTGACACAGTCCGATGCACCACGATGCAATGTCAGCTCTACCCCGTGGCTAGCTGTGGCTTAGACCTGCTGGTGTTCTCACTCCACATGTACGATCCGCTGTTTGGAACCCGTTTGCTTCTGCTCCTGGTCATTCTCGTCATGCCAGACATGAAGTCTTGGAGCATTCATCGTCGCATCGGCGAACTGCTCAGTGTACACCCGGAGGAACAGCCTATCCTGCATGGCAGCCGGATTCAAATGTATGTTCTTGAGGAGGCTTAAGAGTGGAACTGCCATGGGCTTCTTGACACCTGCCCATAGTTCGAATTCCGTGAACCCCTCATTGCACCCCACAGCGTAGTACCCCTTTCCCTTCGCATAGACGGTTGCGCCATAAGCCAGCGGACCTAGGACTCGGTACTCATCGTTCACATAGGTGGTGTTGCTCTGCATGATCTCCCACCTGTTCAGAACGTGCGGGAGCTCTGCCGTCTGTTCTATCATGCTCTGAAGGTTGAACTCGAGTGTCATGCTCGTGATCTCGTGGATCTGTGCCGAGATTGCAAAGTCCTTCCCAGCAGTGGACAACGGGTTCTCACCATGTATACTGGGTCGAATGACCATCAGGCAGTCCTTCAGAGGATCAGTGCGGTGCGATGTCACGGGTTCAATGGCCCCATCTGGATGTTGCACATACTGCAGCATGTTTAAGGTCTGGGTATATAGAGGGGTTAAACGGCTGCCATGTTTGGTAAAGTTCTCCAGCAGATTGTCTATCGGCAGTAGGACAAGTCGGCATGACAGTCAGCGCAACAGCCATGGCGTGCACTGTCCCACTGTGACAGGGTCCGAGAACTGCTTCGTGACATCAACTTTATCCACGAGCGAGCCAAGGTCACACCTCCATCTGATGCGGAGATACTGGCCACCATAGAGGAAGGAGCACCAGCTCGTAGTACAAAAGAACTCATGACTCGGATACTCTACCGAAAGTTTGACAGCACCCAGGGCAGGACAGTCGACATACCTCATGTGGCCCAAACCAACAGTCCTGTTATTCTAGCTCTCCAAAGGGCGAGCGTCGGCCCCAAAGAGCTACTAATGGTCGGGAAGTGGGCTGCCGTATTTAGCCTCCATAGCCAGGAAGAGCGAGATATGCTGGATAGCCTCCAGTCTGGAGCAAATAACTACTTCAGGGAGGAGGTCAGTGCCACTGTAATGGAGAGCCATGACACCGGTCATGCAGAAGGTACTCAGGAGGGGTTCACTATTGGCTTCAAGGAGGCTGTTGAGCACATCTTCATCAAAGAAGGGCGCAGGAGATTGGCCTGTAATCTGCACGCATTTCCGAAAGTCCCATATAACTACCAGGACTACCTCATCATATCTCCTTGCAAATCAGATGCGCGTCGCGCATGGACAAAGTGGATCTTCAATGAGAATTTCCAGAAGAAGAGAGCCCTAGACTCTGACCCTCAGTGGGTAGAGTTTAAGCGACAGGCTTCTGATGAAACTGACGAGGTTCCTCAAGCTTCTGACGAAGATCCTCAAGCTTCTGACGAAGGTCCTCAAGCATCTGAGGAAGACGTAGAGACCACGGACGAAGTTCCTCAGCCTTCTGATGAATGAAAAAAAAGTTGCGGCAGCTGCAACACTCGGTCCACACTTGGAGATGAAGTATAGCAACCGGGCATTGTGGCGGATGTCTGGTGAGATCTCGCGAGTGTACTTCTGAAAGAGGATGAAGACAGTTATCTTGTTGCTGAGGTAGGTGACTGTCTTCTGGTCCATTGCAGGGTCATCGATAACTAGAACAAGTGGCTCTGTCAGTCGGGCTGCCATCATCTTCTCCATCAGTGCTTGCAGGTTCTGCGTCTTGGTGATTGGGTCATTGTACCATTGGTCATTACTGTCAACCACCTCAGCGGCGGAGTCAGACACCAGAAGGATGTATTGATAGTGTAGATGTTCGGCCAGGAGAGCGTGTAGTAGGATGTTTTTCCCGTGTCCTGATGGGGCAATGATCAGCACCACCTGGCCAGCATCGGCTGGCCAACTGTCGAATTGTACAGACATGCATGTGGAGGATGGTTAGCACTTGGTAGGCGGTAGCCTCGTCTATATGTGGGAGACTAAACGGCAGTACTTCCTGCACCAGCTCTTTCACCTGAACAGTGTGGAATCCTGCACCTCCTGCAGATACGAGTGATACGATGGAGGTCTCAAGCATGAAATCCCAGCAGCATGTCAGAAGATAGCATAGAGGGCCTGTGTCAGCACCCACCATGTCTAGTACATCCAGTATCTGTATGATACATGCACGGGAAACCATGACTATCCTGTGGTCTTAAACGGCAAATTAAAGAACCCTGTCACCTTCACCTCTGGTAGCTGGAGGCTGGTGGTAGCACCTATTTGGCCATCGACAGTGCTACTGCTCAGGCTGTGGGTGCCTATCTTGAGATTCTCTCCATCCTGAATGAATGAGCTCCGTGGTTTCACGAGATCCTTAACCAGGTCCTGTGCAAAGGTTTCAGCCATAACCTTGATGGCTCAAGCTTCATCGACTCCGAGCATACCTCGCATCGCCACCCTCTCCTTGATGCTCATCCCCTTGTATACAGTATTGGCCTTGTTAATGGCCGATTGTCCTACCATATCAGGGTTCCCAATGAGATCTCGGGCTGGGATGGTACCTCGGATCTCCTGCGGGTCTCCCTTCTCATCGAAGTCTAGGAAGGAGATAGGTGTAACAGTGTCCTCTGAACTGAGGCATGCCTCGCCCAAGATCGCAAGATCGCCTAGCTCTTTGCTTTCTAGTCATAGTCATATACAGACGGCTTAAACCTACTAGTCTTACCCCCAGTGAAATGGTTGGGCATAGGGGGACCACGCAGTCGGCCAAGGGACTATGTAGCAGTGCTCAGGGTACTAGCCCTCTCTGCAGGGGCTCGTCTTGTGGGCAGTCCACCATTCCCGGGCATTGGCAATCCTCAGTCCGCGTGCTCGACTATGGACTACACACCGCCCTCTGGCACACCATGCCTCATATGCTGCAGGGGTCTCGTGATCCATCTCTCACTATTCAGAGAGTTTAAACATAGGCGACGATGATCTCAGCCATTGCACTTGTTGCTAGCCCTTGAACCGCGGCCTCCATTAGTGTAACACGTTCACCCATGATCTTGGCGGCACCAGTTGAGGAGGCCCCACTGAGGGTGATATTTGAGATGGGATGAGTTATTCTGAGACAGTGCCCGGCCACCACACTCACCGCTGTAGTGAGGACAGCCGCAGTGACGGCTGGAAGAACCTCATTTCCCCCTATCATCTTCACCACGGCCATATTCGCCAGCACGCTACTGGGGACATGGACTGCCAGAGGTTTTGCTTTGGTCAGTAACTTCTGTGTCTTGGTTCGCAGCAGGTTCTCCTTCTGAAGACTCACCTGCTCTTGGGCAGCTGCTTCCAGATCTGTACCGTTGACGTCATTGTTTAATCACTGAGTATACAATGCGGTTAAACATCTGCATCCCCTGTCGAGAGAGCTAATAAGATCTTCCCAGTCTGCTATGGGAGAAGTACTATGATGTCTTTTGGAGGGAGTTGAAGGACTACAAGAAGAAATTCACCAGATGAGCTCGCTCAGCTATCTGGTGCTGAGCTGACAGAGGAGCTGACAGCTGAACAAGGCTCTGCGATACTATGAGCTGGAAAAAGGATGCACTGCCGAACCCTCCAGACCTTGGATATGCATGTTGGCAACGGATATAGGGGCTGTATGGCATGCCAAGCTGATTCAGTGTCTCACCGTGGTCCCCACTGCTACTGTAGAGAGTAAGGATAGTCTTATAGCTAATTTGATAGTGGCGGAGTAGGCTGATCCCGAGCACCACGATAGCTAGGATTGACACCACACATAGAGCTACCACGGGAAGTGGTGTCGTGTCGACTGGCTGCATTGCTGCATCGCCTGGAGCCGCCATGTCGACTGGCTGCAGTGTCATGGTCGGAACGACTGTATGGCTCATACTACGAGTAGGTGCGTTGATGGCAGTGTTGAAGCCGAAGTGGACGCCGGGGGAACTCCCCTCGACTATCATGTTGTTATAGCCCCTGACCTGGAGGTCCTCGATATTCATGATCATGTTGCTCGGAATCAACTGTAGGTGTGGCGAAATAGCAAAGTCATGTTTGCGACGGGCCTTTGGCAACCCCTGCTGGAACTTAGCAATAAGACTACTGGGGTCTGCCACGATGATCATATCCTCAACGAGACTGATGAACATGGCCTGGACCTCTGCTCCACTGACACCATCTATGGAATGCCGCAGCTGGGCCTGTGCCATAACGAGGCAGTTGCACAGTGATTCCAGGGACTGGTTGAGCCGAACGATCCCTGTTGGTGCGAGGCCTGAGGTGGTGTGTGGGACAAAGTACTTCCACAAATCTGGATAGTTCTGCCGCAAGCCAGTGATGTGGATATTTTGCACCAGCGCTCCAGGGTTGGAGTCTGGATCAAACGAGAATGTCGCTTTCTTCCGAAAGCCTACTCGCCAGGGGGTTCGATAGGGGAATCCTGAGTAGTCACGTCTCGGGTCACTGTACATAACCCCTAGACTGCTGTTGTGACCACCATGCCAACGATAGTCTGGGTGAACTCTCTCTGTAGTCTGCTGACCACTGAGATGCTATGACTGTTGAGCTGTGGGCCGAAGGCGTTTGTATCAGGGAGGCTTGCACCCAGCTCATGGAGCATTCGTCACACCGGAATCTGAGACAGCTGGCGATGAGCACAGCTTCAGGAGTACCAGAAAAGGAGTGAAGCAGGGTGGAACTTACTCCACATCCTGCCGCGGCACACCACACAGCACAGTTCAGCTGCTGATTCCAGTATGAAAGGCTTGGAGCAGCCATCCAAGTATGAGCTTACTTCACATCCTTGATGGTGATTGGGCGGTTGGTCAGTGGTCATGGGTTGATGGAGAAGCTGGTTCGGGACCGTCCATCCACTGTGATGGAGAATGGTGTTAGCTCTGGTATATCATCCAGTTGACCTCTCAGGCCAGTCAAGGGTGTACCCAGGAGGGGCGGTTGGCTGTGGATGACTGTCATGAGGTTCAGTGGGAAGGCCATCTATACTGGTGTTCTTAAAGCTACCATACAGGCAGCACACTATTTGTAGTCGTCTCGACTCCAGAGACCAGCGAGGCGACCTCGCCGTAACATCCCGTCTTTTAACTCCTCCATATCAACCCGCCTGCTGGAGCCTTTGAGGTATTGCTGTCGCACTATTGGTTTCTCCATGCAGTACAGGGCTTGGACCTTCAATATAGGGTGGTACTCTTCATCGGCGACCTGACCGTCCTCGAGAGCTTTGCTGACAGACTCGTCGATGGTCCATAGCATATTCTGTGCCAGTACCACGTACTTCTTCTCCAGCCTCCTTGTGATCTGCCGCTGCCCCCCCCCCCACCTGCGCAAGCCCGTGGCCAAGACAGTGGCGGCTAGTGTCACACCACTCAGTGGGATGGCGACGATGGCCGCCACCCTTGTAGCAAGAGTTGCCACAGCTGCCACCCCAGCACTAGTTCCAATCAGACCCGCGGCAATGGCTGTACGCGCAAGGACGTTGTAGGCTGTCTTATATCGCCTGCACGTTCTGCTGTACTTTTCTGCCTCATGGCCGAGATTCTGTCTGATGGTATCTATCTGCTGGAGTCGCCAGCTGTGGATGGTACCGCCCTCGTCAGCCATCAGGGAGGAGTATATTTCTGGTTGCTTCTGCCACTCTGATTTTGCCATAGTATACCTGGAGATTAAACCTTCATCACCTGCAGAATCTGCTCATGAGTCCTCGAAGAGTACATTATGGAGAGCCTGGCGAACCATGCCAGCTTGCTGGTTTTGAGACAGCCATCTCTTAGACAGAGGTCATCCAGCACTATGTCGAGTGCCAGTAGCTTTCTGAGACGTGACATCTGGAACTTCACCTTATGACCAAGATAGTAGGTCCGCCGCTGGATGGCTTTCTTGGTCTTACACTTCTGAGCCATCTCCTCTTTCCGCTGTATGACATGTGGCTCATCCTCGTCTGTGAAGACACCTGGCTCATCATCGTATGTGAAGACATTTGGCTCATCCTTGTCTGCGGTCTCCGCTGCATCGTCCGCAGTCGCCGCTACATCTGGCTCATCATTGTATGTGAAGACATCATCCCGCTTACTCTCCTCCAGGATGGCCTGCCAGTATTGGGAACCTTCACTGTTCCTTCGTATCCTTGCAAGGCTCACGTTCCATTGATATCAGCTCTCCCTCTGTGGTCGCTTTCCTTCTTGTTGCAGTGTGATCATCTGTTCGTTTAGGGCCTTTATCTGTGCAGGGGTCATGAAGGGGCAACCCTGTAGCAGACTCTTCATCATTTCGGCAAAGGTCAGATATCCCTGGTGTGGTTGTCGTCAGGTCAATGAGTAATAAGAGTGTAAAATCTAAATGGGTGTCCGATATCCCATCCATGCTGTCATATGTGTTAATAGATGGGCTTTCAAACAGGTGATTTACAGGTGTGAACAGGCTAGGACTAATAGCTTTCCATAGGTCGCTGTTGGCACCTGGGAGATACTCTATCACGTCCTGGCTGACTTCTACCAGTGAGCTGCTGTGTGCACTGCCTGGATGTTGATGTAACACATCAGCGTGTATGTATGTTGTGCCCTGCTGGGGCACCTCAAAGAGGACCCATTCTATGCGGTACTGTACCACCCTTCTCCCCACTAGAGAGGGTGAGCTTACGTTCTCACCACTGGAGAGCAGCAGTCAGACAATCGACATGGTTATATATCTTGTTTAAACCCGTCATATAGCGTGATATGGAATGCATATTTGTTCACTCGACTGGTCTTGCTCACCTGGCAGATGTGTATGCAATTGATGCTGCCAATGTAGAAGAGAGCGATGGCAAGTCATTCGCCCTACCGTACGAAGCAAACTCAAAGGCATTCTGCCTCCACCCCATTGGTGGTGATGGGGTGGAGCTGCTCACAGTCTTCAAGGATGTGTCGAAGGAGTGCCTGGGTCGCAACATAGATGGCCACAAGATCGTGTTTCGGTACGATTTCCCGAAGAGGAAGTACAGCCTCGAGCCATTAATTGAGCTCTCGGATACAGAGGTGGCAGACAACAACACCCTAAATAATGACCTCAGCTTTTATGTGCTCAAAACCTATTCGAGCGGTGCCTCGCCGATGGCCCATGATGGCCTGCTGTTCATATTTGAGAAGAATGAAGTGTGGTACCGCGCTGGACCTGGGGGTGATTGGCAAACATGGTTGCACCTATATAGGCCTCCCACAGTAATTGACATAGAGGTTACTCCCCTCTCCACTGTTGTGAAAAAGGATGGGACAGTTCGAAAGCTCTACAATCGGGGATCATCCTTCCTCACCTGCATAGGTGAAGGTGTATCCCTGAAGAGGGTTGGCCACCGGATCGGGTTATAGGTGGAAAGCTCCTGCTGCGTCGTCCATTCGATGGACCAGAAGAAGCTGTTAACCTCAAGAAGGGAATCGTACGGTATATGGTGTGTCACATGTCTCCAAAGTCAAGGGTGCTGTTAAATTGCTTCAGCGAGTCAGACTCACTAGCCCGCAGATGACTCATATAGTCCTAGAGCTACATCTCTTAGCCGGCGGCATAGTGAATCAGCTAGGCCCTGCCCCTGAGGGGATGAAGATCACTATCGATTCGGATGGAACAGAGCTCGATCTGGAACAGTTATTTCTCGAGGGGTTCACTCTGTTCAGTTTAACTCTTCATATATAGCCATGTTTCTCATCATACTGCTCGTGCTGGCGTCTACAGTAGTGGCACAGGGCGCTGAGACTGCCATGATATTGGATGCCAAGTGGGCCCACTTCCGGGATGACAACCAGTACAATCCTTGTGTCGATGCCTTGCGAAGAAACATTTACGACAGCTTTCTCCGACATGAAGAGATCAAGTCTGTCTGGCACTTCTATGGAATGGAGAGGGTAGGCCGTGGTTGTCTGCTGGAGACCCCTGCTCAGCACCAGATTCTCTGCATAACATGTGAACATGGCATAGTCTGCTGCGATTCACATGCTAATCACTTTAGCCTCCTCCCAGGTGAGCATTGTCAAGGTCGATGGAAGCCCCTATGGGTGGTCCCATCATGCCGATGCGACTCTGGCAGAGACTACATGTTTGTCTGAGCCTACACAGAATAGAGAGAGAGAGAGAGAGAGAGAGAGAGAGAGGCCAGCCTTGTAGTTGATGGTGATTAGTGGTGTATATCACTGTGGAGGCTTATCTCTAAATGGGCGTTCAGCCCCTGGTAGTAGTAGTGTCAGGATGATCCTACCTCCCTGGCAGCCATTCGGCGATCCGTGGTGGCCCCCGTCTCAACAACCTATGCCCCAGGGATTGAGAGGGCAGTTGGGGCTCATTTGTCTAAATGGAAATCCCATTGAGGGAGGTGGGGGCTCATTTGTCTAAATAGAAATCCAGTTGAGGGAGGTGGAATCATTTTACTACCGACACTACTACTGTTTCGTAACAAACTGCATCATGTTTGCTTTTTGTATATCTGTCGGAGTATCACCGATTACAGGACACCCATGCAGATACTGTTTGATTGATAATAGACAATAGCACTCCTTGCAGGTGTACACCATCTCTTTAGGTTCTGTTTTCTTGATCATACGCCTACAGACCCTCTCATGTTTCGACCATCGGCATATGGTGTCGTGGATGTCGATGGAACACCAATGACACCACACATACCCAGTATCTGATCCATCAAAGTTTGTACTGCTGGCCATTTTAGCCGAATGTTCATTAACATTTACATTTATACTACATCGCTCTACTATAAAAAATATAAGGAATATCACATGAGATGACTATCGACCAATCAAAAACTGTCGCGTACTTGCCTCCATATAATGACAGATACATGCAGGCGAAAATATTGGATATGTTCACGGGCTAGATGCGATCAGTTTGTTAAATGGTTAATGCGCATAAAATCTGTGCGTGTTAAAAAAGTATCCAGGGAAATATGTTTTCTCTGCCCACCTCGTTATTGTGCATAATGCATCTATGATTCGCTTTTAATCCTTCAATTTGTATGCAAACGCCTTAACCTTCATCTAAAACCCTCAAACATGAAACTAAGTGGCTTCCTACCAGTCATTTAATTTTTTTTAAAAACCCCAGAGCAAAGTACATCTCTATGTGGGTAATATATAGGTAAACCAAGTGATGTTGTATGTAAAATATTATATAGATAATAATCATGCATCTCATATTTAAGGAGTGGTCTTTAAAGCGACAGTCATTTAATTATTAAATTTTAAAAATTGTTATAAAAATGGTGGGAACAATGTCCACAATCATCATCGTTGATGAATAATGACGAGCACCCTTGTATCATTTAACATATTAATTAGGTGATCGATGCGCTCCCTCATGGTTGTAGTAAAAAGTATTTTGAAACTAAGCAGAATTGTGGCTTCCTAGGGCAAACTGTCGCATTGAACAGCACTTTTTTTAAAGAGTTTGTGAGCATGAAGGCACTAGTGCAAATTGTAGCTTCCTATGTCAAATTAGTATCATAACTATTTGCTTAAACTACCAATACGCCATGATTTCGGTTTGAAAAATCAGAAAATAACATCCCTGGAATGACTGTAGAGGCGGTCGCATAATTGAGGTCAGAAGAGTGAGGAGGATTAGGGATGAGGTATGCTAGCGCGGTGCTGCCTGGCACGAGGGATGAGGTATACTAGCATACTTGTTCACAAGGCCGACAATGTGCGTTGTATGAAATTAATTTTGAAAATAATTTGACAGCAGTGTTAGAAACAACTTTCGATCAAATCGTTTCCAAGATATTTAGTGGATATTTTGAAAATAATTTGACTGTCTGCGTCAACTTTTACTCAAATCGTTTCCAAAATATTTAGCTAGGATGTAGATCCCTGAAATGTCTGTAACAACTTGTCATTCAGCCAGTTAAAGGTAATAAAACTAGGAAAAATTACCATGTCCCGATACACACAGTATTAATGCATTATGAGTACCTAGTCAATGGGGCCCGACAACAAAAATAAAAATAGTTTGCTAACCATTGTCTAGACATTGTGGCCACAACCACCTACTACCAATACCGTACATCACCACCACCATCCCTCTATCACCATCCCTCTATAACCACCAGCATCAGTACCCATGAAGCACCAACACCGACCACCAAGCATTAACCCCACCCCATCATCCACTACAACACCTATTTTTACCAACCGCCAACCCCACTGCCATCACCACCAACATCATCAGCACTCCGCTTTGTATATCGAGGGATGTGGGGGATCTGGATGGGCAGCTACAATCATCAAATCAACACGTACATAAAGAACCAATGTTTTATTTGCATCCATATTTTTACATTGAAGAAAATATTACATATGATAAAACATATGGTTACTGTAGCATAAAAAAATAGTTAATGTTCTGGAGATCCATTTATTGATGACTGATTCCTTATGGAATCGACAGAATCATCATCATCATCATTATCCTCAGGATCTAGATGGTTCCTTATGTACTTCTTGATCAGAAACTCTCTTTTTCGAAAAGCTGAGAAGACCGCTTCATCGTATGTGTACCCCTCGTCGATAAAATATTTAATTTCCCCACGAATTATTTTAATGTAGAGTTCTGTAATCTTCTCCACTGGAACATTATGTCTATACACTTTGTAACTAAAGCATCAGCAAATACGGAAATAGACACATTGCCTACACCATTTGGGTCTGTGTTAACTTCACCATCCTCATCTTCTAAACCTGACCTGCTTAATATTTTGGAATATAGTAAATAGTTCCTCATTGCCTATGGCTTCTTTTTCATCTTCACCTTCAACTTCACTCTCAGACTCCACTTGCTCATCATCTTCACTCTTCCTCTCTGTCATTTCTTCATCTTCACTGTCTAGATTTTAGCTATCTTAATCGTTACACGATGTTTAAACTGGAATGAGAAAAGGGATTGAATTTCTACCATTTATAGGACTATATGTATTGTGGCTGCAAATCTGCAACATGTGCCCACAAATCCGCAACATGCACCCGCTAATCTGCAACATGCGCCCGCAAATCCGCAATATGTGGCTCGCATGCGGCAGCACATATACGCATGCATTTTGGCATATAGGTGTGTTCATGCATGTACATACACATGTTGCCATCCGCAACATATGCCCGCCAATCCGCAACATGCACCCACAAATCCGCAACATGTGCCCGCAAATCCGCAACATGCACCTGCAAATCCGCAACATGTGCCCGCAAATCCGCACCATGCAATCGCAATCTGCAACATGCTGCCGCAACAAGTGGTCGCAATCCGCAACATGCGGTGGTGGTTGGTGGTAGTGGTGCTGGTGGTGGTGGTGGTGCTAGTGGCGCTGGTTGTGGTGAAGGTGGTGGGTGATTGTGTTGATGCTGGTGGTGGTGGATGTTGATGATGATGATGGTGGGGGGTGTTTGCTGTCGCAATGTCTAGACAAATGGATAGCCAACAGAGCCAGTCATTCCAATGATACATTTTCAAAAATAATCTTCTGGCACAAGCATGCACACTAGGACGCACACCGTGGCATGCACACACCTACACATGCGCATGGGCATAACATGTAACTAGCAGTATCGCATATTAGCACGTGTGTATACGAGCCTCATTGACATACCCTCTCCAACCTATATGTCATTTGTCGGGGACCGCGCTCTCAAACATTCCGACCACAATGTCTAGACAAATGGATAGCTATCAGAGGCAGTTATTCCAATGATAAGTTTTCAAAAACAGTCTTCTCTAGGGCTGCAAGTATGAATATGAAGAAATTCGCTATGGGTTGATGGGTGGGTGGGTGTTGGTGGTGGGGTTAATGCATGATGTTGGGTGTAGGTCGTATTGGTGGTGGTGGCGGTGGTGGTGTTGGGTGTTGGGGATGATGGTGATGGCGGTGGTGGTGGCTGGTGGGTGTGGGGGGGGGTTGCTGGTGCAATGTCTAGACAAATGTATAGCCTGCAGTGCCAGTCATTCCAATGATACATTTTCAAAAATAGTCTTCTGTTGTACTACAAAAATAATAGTGAAGAAAATGAACATTTTCTTGAAGAAATTCGAGGGTTAAAGTGTTGATAAAGTCTCTAGCGCCCATTTAATGGTGTAACATGAGGTGGTCGCTTAGGGCAGGACTGAATTATATAGTAAAACATGGTTATAACGTATCACTGCTCTGTAGCCAAAAGGATAGATTTTTATTTGTAGTAACGAACATCTATGGTTATGTCAATGGAAAAGGAAAAACGCTTGTAATGTTGCATTTAAAAACTCTCGGCGAGGACATTGTTGTATCTTGTGCTTAGAACGAGCCGGGTGGTACATTCTTACATTATTCCTTAACACGTGACATGTGTGTATCTTAATTAAGGATTGATCCCACGGCTATTGCGCCAGTAGTGGTTAAATTAACTCATTAGCGAACAAATAATCTTTTTATCAAAGTTATGCTTGACATACAATTCTATAAATAAATACATGGTGCCCTCAGAGACATAATGACTACATTTTAATCATCGTGCAACCACAAAATCTAAAACGACGGACATTATTGCAAATGAAATATTAAGTATTTAAAAAAAAAACTTGCGCATAATGTCGGTTAAGCAAACAGTCACAACGTTTTCAAAATATTCAGCAAAATAGTTTACTAATAAATTAACGTCAGCGACGTAACAGTCAAATTATTTTCAAAATATTCGTACGTCGTGCATACCTTGTAAACAAGTATGCTAGCATCACCCTCAAAACCAACCAGCAACTTCTACTGAGGAGGAATGCTATAGCATGCCACCTCAACTGATGCAGGCAGTCAAATTATTTTCAAAATATTCAAACATAGAGCATTGCCTTGTAAACAAGTACAAGCCCCTCAAAACAATGACTACATTTTAATCATCATGCAACCACAAAATCTAAAATGATTGACATTATTGCAAATGCAATATTACGTATTTAAAAAACAATTTGCACATAATGACGGTTAAGCCAACAGTCAAAACGTTTTCAAAATATTCAACAAAATAGTTTACTAAAAAATTAACATTAGCGACGTAACAGTCAAATTATTTTCAAAATATGCATCAATATCGAACATTGACGCAATTCTGCGTGGGGGGGGGGGGGCTGCGTTTTGATTGGTTAAAACAGACCCCCTGTGGTGAAGACCAATAGCGAACATAAACCCCCCCATTACTACTGCCATGGTCTGACTGTACATTGAGCCATCTTGACCACTCATAACCAGTAACGAGTTGAGCAGCTAACATGATCAAGACGACCGGCCGGCGACCCAGTTGATAGCGATCATCATCTGAGCTCACACTCAGGGGCAACCGACGGTCTGATCCGAACCTATCTGCCGACAGAGTTCGAACTTTGACCGTTTTCCCCGGCCTTGCCTGCAGGCCATCTCTAGAAAACACAGCACACTTCTAGTCTGCCAGAGATGTCTTGGGTGTGGACTATCAGCCACGTACCATGCATGTCCACTTACTGAGACAGGCTTACCGCAAGCCTCAGCAGCCGGAACATGGTGCCGACTAAACGGTACCACAGTAGGATGTTAATTCATCCTTCGTTAGACACGGAGGCCTTCAGTATCTCCTCTGCACTATAGGAAGCTGTTTCTTACGTGTCCCTGGACCCTCGCGGGCTCACTGCTGCCTGTTATTGCGCATCTTTGAAGAGCCTATCCCTCTTGGTCCACAGTGCTTCCTAGCTTGGCAAGGATAACTAACTACTAGGTATTAGAAGATACGCGGGAAATGTGTGTGACACCACACCCTGGCCATCACTGCTCGGAAACCCCAATAGTTTCCCAGGGTCGGATCAGTCCATGGTGCGGATAGGGGCATTTAAACAACTAAGAAGCCATAAGGCTTAATGGAACACGAAGAGAGACAATAACTTATAAATATAAGGCCCATTAGGTATGTTGGCCAATTTTACACAACCTTGCTGGAGTGCGGTGCTAAATTATCGCAACTCCCGGAAAAGAGGCGTACACTATGTGTCTCCTAACGAAGAAATTGTCTCTAATCATATTAAACCTATCCCATCGAGCTGAATAAAAAGGCATTTAGTCGATAGCATACCGGACTAAACAGAATTATAGCGCAGACAGCGACCTCAGTGAAAAATTGTTGGTGGCGGGAGAACGTACTGCATATGTAAATGTTGCTGTATAATGTTTCCTACGCGCACTGCAGCCCTATATTTTTCTATAAATAAACAAAACATATAAACTGATGGCTACTTGCCATATATAAAACTAACCAGAAAAAACCATACAATGTAAAATGATCAGAATAATATATAAAGTACAGGTTGAGAAACCTACTATTGTGCGGTTACTAAAAACACCTTACAGAAAATAAGAATAACTATAAACAGATACAGAAATTATAACTAGTGGTCCTAAGACCGTTACGGTGCCTTTTAGTCATCGGGACCGTTTATACAGATAAAGTATAATTATTAAAGCTGTAATTAACCGAATAATTAAAATGTTAAGTATAGTTACTTGAATAATCGGTAGCCATTCTTAAGCATGGTCTATCATGTTACTGAAATTGATACGTCATCCTTGGTGCGATGTGAGTTGACGCATTCTCTGGACGCTGGAAAGTTCCCACATGTCGGTTCCCGCAAACAGGATTTCCGCATGCAGTCCAGGACGGGGGCGGATCGAACTCAGGACTGTAATCACAGTATATAATTCTAACAAGAAGTCAGTAAGAGATACAATAACATTACTGCTAAGACGAAAGTTCCCATACACCAATGGTATGGATGGAAGTTATTAACAACCCGTTCATAAGCGGGGGTTGTTGAATACAGAGGAAGATACGTAACTAAGCTTAACGGTGTGGGGTACATCAGTTAGCTCTGCAGACGTACCGGGCTTAGTTCAATTGCTGCAGTCAAAAGGTTAAAATAAACGTGCACGAGATCAGTGCTGGGTAGGTTGGATAACCACCTTTTAGAGTGGCTGGCAGATCCGACGAGTCACCCACCAAAGAACATCGCTGCCTCTACATCTGTAGAATCACATATTCAGGCCGGGAAAGGCCTCACCGCAAGTTTGTGTTCCGAGTTAGTTCTTGATGTATTCGTGAACAATATTCCAAAGTTCCAAAAATGCACCTGCACAATCGGGAGATGTAAAATTGCTTTTAGTGTGCTGGGTTGGATTGCCACTGTGGCTACGGGAGAGAAACTTTCTGAGACAGAAGTAATCTGCTTAATGCCTGTCTTGCTGATAGTAGTTGACACAGATCCAATGTATTCGGCCACTGGCCGAGGATGCCCTCGAGTTATGGATTTCATCTCCTCTTATACTGCCCGCATTTCAACCAATCATCGGTCGAGCACTAGCCAATCAGCGCGTGGCTAATAATGACGCTGTCGAATGCTCTAGAATTTCTGCTTACACGTGGTTACGACGTCGTGGCAATATTTTGAAGATAATCAAAAAGAGATTTTCCGTAGATAACTCAGCCATTTCTTAACCGGTTTTAAAATGGTTTACGGATTCGGAAAGCCCGTCGAATTCTGGTCTCGAGTAATGCCAGATTCGGCGGGAACAAGTAACTAGAAAGGATTACAATGTACCTAATCGGTACACTAAACACGCCATCCTATCTTGGTCGTGAAATACGTGCTCTGTCAAAAATAGTATTAAGCACGCTCATGCACGCTAAACGCTTTAACGAACTTAGTCGTTTTTGCAACACAATTTCTCTCATAGGCCCATATACGCTTATAGCTCTAATCAGGGGGGGGGGAGTGTTCAGAGAACGAATCTAGGATGGGCGGCGCGTAACCAGTTTAGCTGGTACGGCCGGCACCTGACCGGTCGATCTGAACCACCCCGCAACAACGCCTAGCCTATCACCGATTATCAGTCATGCATAACATCATTGATTATGACGGCATCCTACACTCCACGTAGTTGATTATGACATCATGCGATGGATGGATAAACTGGAGCATTCTGTTTGTTTCCTATCGTCTTAGCTTTGCGTTTCTAGTCAGGCATTATATAACCAAGTTTACCGTGATGTTACTACACCGTGGTGTTAAGGATGACATTATTATTATATTCCCGTGAGCAATTCTTGCCACAAAGGGAAACACAGTCACGTCCATTACTTTGATACACATTTCTGCTTCCTGTGAATGAAACAATCTTCTAAATGTCAAACGAATATAATATTTGCACAGAACTACGCCTTCGAGATACAGCTCCTTAATAAGCTGTTGAGTCCCCAAAACGAATAATGCAGTGCGAAATTCAAAACGTTTGAAGCCAGATATTATGACTTACAAATTACTAGAATCAGCCACAAACCTCCTGGCATTTCCTGATAACTAGATGGCCTCAGGGGCTGTAGGAATATTACACAGACCTAACCCCTCCTGTGTCAACTTGTGGCTTATAATGGTAAAACCGGCCATTACTTCCTCTGCAGTTGTCTTGAGGACTCTCTATTTTCAGGATAAGGGAAGACTATTTTTGAAGATTTACCACTCGAGTGACTGGCTCAGTTACTGAACCAATCAATCTAGTGAAACATTTTAAACAATAGCCTTCGCTTGGTCTGCAAATGGGCACTGACAAACGAAAATTTAGATTTTCTTTATCATTAGCGCTTTAATCATCAAACCGGTAGAAAGCCTTCTTAAAAACGATTTTCTGAAATCCCAGTTATAAGCTTACTTAAAAAGTCTTCTCTTGGCCAGCAAATGGTCATTCACTGAGCGAAATTTTTAATTTGCTTGAAAACTCTTGTCAAATTAAAGGCTTAATTGATAAAAGTCGTCTATTGAGTGCTTTGAGGCGCCATTGACACACGAGGGGTTAAGTATTAGCCTGATAAAACCATATTTTCTGAAGTACTAGCTACTGTTGTGGCATTCCCTATGTAGGGGCAAGTGTCTGCATCCGAGCCTCTGATCCTCATCTTCGGTTTTGAGAAGCTGTTGGCAGTTTCGTTATTTCGGATATCTTTTCCATCAAATCTTAAGATTTTTTGTCTATTCCGGGAGAGAAGTCCATGGTTGACTTTCCAATGGTATTTTAATCTTTAAGACTACACTGTTGGGAATTGTGTCCGAATTGAATCTCTTTCCCACGCGCTAGATCTCTTGGTTTATTTATTCATTCTTCTTAATCGCAGGTCTTTCACTGGTAGAGGCTTGAGGACGTGTTGTGTTTTCTTTCTTTCGTGTCTTTTAATAGCTAATTCTAAGGAAGCTAGGCTTGTTAAAGACATGTTTCGTGACATGGCCAATCTTCAGTATCGTGTTTGCAAAATCTTGCGCTATTGAAATCTGGTTCTGATTCTTCAAGTTACGGAGGGAAACTTCCTGCCCTAGGATATGTCTGCCTTAAGATTCTATCAAACGAGTTTTGTTTGTAGCAACTGTTTCAGGTAAAAGAAGTCTGTTTATTGTTTATTGTAAATTCCTGGAAGCTGTGGGAAATATTGAAAGATAGTGTCAATGTACGTGCTTTAATAAATTGAATCTCTTTGGACAAGTCAACGTTTAAACTTAAGATATTAACAGTGTTTAAACAAACCGTTTTGAGAGCACAAAAGCGTAATTAAAGACAGGTGGTGATTTAATTCAAATCATTTGCTTACAAAATGTCTTTGTGGCCACAGAGTTGTGATTCGTTAAAGCATGTTGTCTGTCAGCCATGTTTCTAACAGCTACTTTTTATTCCAAAAGACAGATGGCCCTTTGCATAGTTGTGGCCACTTTTAAACTTGATTTCTTATATTTTCCGCAGTTTTATAAGTCATATGCAATGATTATTTGTCTGACATAGTATAGCAAACCATATATTTAACACCCATAATAATTTGACAGTTGCCTTGCAGACAATTCTGCAGAAATGCTAGAAATGGGCGGGGCATAACTATAAATGGTCGGAGGATAGCTAGAATTGGATCCATATAGTGCTTGTGCTCCGTAAAGTGACCGCTTATGAAAGGGTTTACTATTGTTTCTGAAAGCTATCCAAGCCCTTCTTAATCACGACTATATCTATTTGTTAAATAGTCTGCAAATTACATTGACCTTGTCAGGATTCAAGCACGATAATCCGCCAAACATGACGTGTATTCTTACATGTAGTATTTTAACATATATCAGGGTAACTTCGGAAACTAAAGTACGTATCAACATGGTCCATGTGGTTGGAGTGTGAGGAGAGACATGGTTTACATTTTCGCACAGTTTATGCTTCGAATCAGAATTGGAAACCTAGTATGCCTCTGTCAATAGACTTGATCTGCACATTATCATAATGATTATTTTCACAGGCGATAGAATTATATACCAGTCATTTGTAATTAATTCAGAGGATATCTCACGTAATTACTAAGAAATTGTTGTTTGAATATTGACAGAATTCAGATATACATTACGTGCCATAATGTGACCAGGTTGTCATGATTTTTTGTCCGGAAATTAAGCACGCAAGCCCACGGTTTGCCATTTTCCGATATCGCGTGTGAGCGCGCAATTTGTCCCGGCCAGTGTTTGCATATCTGTGAGCGTACAAAAACGCATACAATTACCAATTAAAATTGTAACTTGTATATTACAATTCCAAAGGCATAGTATTTCAGCAGATTTATGTATTAACACTTAGCCCTTAATCTTATCAGCTATTTTGCTAAAGAAAAAGAATTTGAATAGGTGGCTGAACAAAAATCCGAGTATTTCACAGGATGTCTGGAAATCTGCATTTTTCGGACAATTCTGGAGAGATAGTCGCCCAGGCACCCATTGGAAACAATCAAACGATTTTCTTTATCGGGCATGATGTCAATGACCTCAAGATAATAAGGAACCCCATTTGTAGCTAAACTCCGCCCATTTCTAGCTTAGTCCGCCCGTTTTGTACGCGTATTTCAATGTACTGTTTTTTAGTTTGAATGTTGAATTCCTAGAATCTCAATTTCAATGCAGGCAAGCTGCTGAATATTTTGAAACTAATTTGACTTGGGGCCTTTTGTTCTCCATGACAGAGTTCTCACTAGAGACCTAATCGGGAATAACGCCTCACACCCCGACACCCCACCCACAATTATGTTGGTTTTCCAAACAGATACTAATGCATGCATTGGTAGCAATGCCGTTGTTCACGTGGGAATTACAATTAGGTAAATAGAAATAGTAAATGTGTATTCGATCCGATGTCTTGGTTTCAATGGCCGAAACACAATACTCATAATTCAAGTTCACTCTGTTTCCATTACACAATCCTTAAAACATATAGCGACATTGCGCTAAACGCAGCAAACACAAAATTACTAAATAAACAAATGGATTGATTGGATACATATTATTAAACAGGAGTAATTTACACATGCAAATACGTTGCCATGGTTGCTGTAGTTAGATCATAGATATGGTATTTATCTAATATTTGAATACATGAATACAATACAGGAATGTCGTGTTTTAATAGATGCACCATGGTCGCCAACTATGTGATAGTAAATATATGCTTATTATATGTTCGTCACACTTGAATGTCATTAACATTAGCAGCATTATTATTCGTGGATCAATGCAATGAGAAAGATTGCCTTATATGGACCATTCTATAGTTATAACATAATTACAGTAGACAAGGTTTCTCGTGTTTCAGTTCAATAATCTCAATGATTTTGTAGAGGAATTTTGGAATGGTGAAAGAAGTCATCAAAAAATCAATGATAACTATTGATGGTAAATCCAATTCAACGTGTCAAATTTGTATTCCGAGCGCTTGCATACTTAAATATTGCCATTTTGTCGTCAAAATCTAATACATAATATGTGATCAATATTTCCAAATATGCTGATCTCGATTCCAGGATTATTTATTCATAAAAAAGAAAATTAGTGTTCTTGTTATAGATCAGGTATGATGCAGGTCACGTCAAGGTTTTGTGTTTACACAGATGATCTCAGTCTGGATTCCTCCATTGAATAACTGTTTTCTAATTAAAATCATACTGGTATCTCAGGTGTGTTGAAATTACTTCCACGTCAATATTGACATTATATTATGAGATAATATGTTTTATCAGGCAGCGAATATTTATGTCAACTATTTAGCCCTTTCAAACCGAAAGGTCGAACACAAAAACCCTCAATTTTGTAATTCGGAGCCAGCAAATACACAGCCAGCAGAGGACGTCATTGCATACATCTGCTAAGCGTACTACGAGGTGACCTCAAGAAAGCAGGACTCCGTGCACTCAAGTCAAGAATGGACCTGAGGAAGCTACGGATTTCGGCTGAGGACAATACACAGTGGGCAAACGCGAAGAAGCACAGGTTGCAGCTGTATGATGTTTCTACTACTACAGCTGCAGAATACAGGTATCATACAATGTTGTTGAATATTTTGAAATGAATTTCACTGGAAACTGTTGCTGCCAACCGGTTCGTGTCAAATTAGTTTCAAAATATTTCAAAATAGTCAGCAGCTTGCCTATATAATAAATTTGAAATTGAGATTCTGGGCCAAGATTTAACACCCCTGTCATGAGGAATGATTTTACGACTAGCATAAATTATTACCTGATCAATAATGTCATCCTGATATCGTCCAAACAAGGGGGGATTCCAGTTTATCCACCAATCATATGATGCAATAATCAGCTAAGTCACATATAGGATGAAAACATTTTTCTAAAACGTTATTTTCTTTGTCTGCAAATTGACATCTTCTATGAAACATCAGAGGACAATCCAGCAGAGTACACCATGCTGAATAGAGAGATGCATTAATAGACACGTCCGGCCCTTTTTACCCAAGCTCCGCCCATTTTTTACGAGTGTTTGAGTCGATTTGAAACATTGAACAACGAATTACGAGTACCTAAACGTCAACTTATCTATACAGGTAAGTTGTTGAACAGTTTGGTGGCATCAGCTAACATGTGCCCTATTTGATTATCGCGTCAGATACACGCGTGACAGATCGGATCCGTTCATTAACACAGTGTCGAGGTCGAGGCTCTTATCCATGCATTTGGAACAACACTAACGTAATCCTCTTGGAAATCAGTATCTCTCACCACCGAGATTAGGATATTCTTTGATGTGGAAAGAAAGTAATGATCCACTGCATTCTCTGAGCCAATTACAAATACTCCCTAGAACGCATTGTACTTACGTGGGGATTTTATATCATTGAATGCGTGGTTATCTCTATTTGTAATTTATGCTATTTGACTCAGTGGAAGAATCCTGTATTAGCTATGCCCCGCCAATCTCTAGCTACGCTCCAACCACGCATCGCCCTTGTTGGGATCAATCGATCCCTGCGCTCGCTGAATCTCACTTTCCAGAACTTTACAGGCATGGCGTTGACTATTTTGAACCAGTAAAATTAGTTTCAAAATATTCAACACCATGTTTATTACATAGGAAACATATACAATTCGTACAACAACGCTTAGTCCGTCATCAATTATGGGTTCGCGACGGACTAAGCTACACCATTCATAATGTAATTGATTATTACGTCTTCATAGCTTTCATTGATAGATAAACTGGAATCTTCCAGTATGCGCCACATAAGAATGTCTTGATATTCATATCAAAAGTACTGACAGCTGTGCTGGCGATTGGTGGAGAGAGAGAGAGAGAGAGAGAGAGAGAGAGAGAGAGAGAGAGAGAGAGAGAGAGAGAGAGAGAGAGAGAGAGAGAGAGATAGGGGAGAGAGAGAAGAGAGAGAGGGAGGGAGGTTGGTAGGGACGGAAGGAGGGAAGGAGAGGGGTAGGGAGGGAAGGAGAGCGAGAGAGAGAGAGAGAGAGAGAGAGAGAGAGAGAGAGAGAGAGAGAGATAAGGAGGGAACGTGGTGTGTGGTGGGCATGGAGGCGAAGCATGAGTGATGGAGCTGGAACACTATATGACTGGAGAAGGACACTAACATGGATGGAAAGATCATGTGAATATGGGGCGGAGTTGCCAAAAGCGAAATGTTGAGACAGAAAGTGAGATAAACAACAAGCTTAGCAAATGCCATAATCCGATAACGCGTTATCAATCTAAATAAAACTAGAACAAGAAAATTGTTACTGCCTTTCTAGTTCATGTAATGCTTGATTGCCCTGCTCCCGGAATATCCTATTAGCCATATGCCCCGTACTGCAATGATGACATGACTTTGTAATGTGATTGTAGATTTATATTACAAGCGACGAACTGAATATTCATCTTATTTACTATTGCTATTAAAATTGAACTATTGAGAAATTGGATCTTTTGATCCGACGATGATAGAATGATAACTCTGTATTGAACGGTTCAAAGGTCCGGCTGTAAAAAGATAAGCGTTGGTCGTGGGGTCAGGGGCTACAAAACTCATAACCGCTAAAGAAGCATCTATCGGGAATAAACAGGCCCACGACCTAGAGGAGGAGGAGGAGGAGGGACCTTCTGTACACATGGCAACAGTTTAAAGAAGATTGCCCAGGCGGGGGTCCTGCCGAAAAATTCCTAATGGCTAATGACCTTTGCTCCAGGAGAAGCGAAGGGCTAAGGTAAGTAAGGAAGAAGATGGCACAAGGAGGTTACAGACGAGTATGTTCATGCATGTGCACTTATGTTGATACGCAGATGGTCGAGCAGCCAAGTCCCAGGTTCTCGGTGAACCCACATGTGTTTCCAATCAAATGTGTCCATATAGATTGTCCATACTCATAGATACCATAGGAGAAGCATTCACAGGATAGCTCCTTATAGAATACTGCCATGAGTGGGAGGTATGGTTCCTCTATCTTCTTCAAACCATTGATGTGCATACATGATATTTCTACCTCAGCTCACAAGTCCATCGGCGGCAACCTCAGAGCACGTGTGGGTAAGCGATGTTGTTGGTCACCAGGTTTTGAAGCGGGGCCAGGACGAACTGGACAGACTTGATGAACGTACATTAACCTTTTAAACCTCGAATTTGCTAAAAAAAATTCAATTTTGTCATAGACATGCCCAGTTGCAAACCAAGCGAAGACTATTTCTGAAGATTTGTCACTGGAATAACTGGTTCGGTTATCGAACCAATCATTCCAGTGGTGCATTTTCAGAAATATTCTTCTCTTTGTCTGCAAATGTACATTTCTCAAGACCACTGCAGAAGCTGTTTTTGGCTGAAATGCAAGATAATGGCTTGTGGACTATTTTATGTGGGATTACAATATGATGTACATATGACGTGATTCGACAGGTACATATATCATGTGTAGAAGCTGTGAATTCACATGTGTGTTTGCGCGCTCATCTTAAGCTGCGTTTCCTTGTTATATCATGATTGCTAACTCGTACAGATGATCTTAAACAAAACCAGGAGCAGTTCAAGAAAGATCGTGTTCAGCATAACTGTATTGCTCACAACATGATACTAATACATTATTCGCGTATGATAAAGAAAATTAGAGTGAATGCCTTATCGTATTTCTATAGAAAAACAATTGGTTTCGAACTGATTACTGCTTTTCATTCAGAATTCTCGGTTTCGAAGTCTATAAGAGACATAGCTGAAGGATGAGTCGTTAGAACATAGTTTGACTGAATGGCAGTATTGCTTCACGAATCAAGCAATATGCCGTATCCTAGAAATGACTTTCAGTATTTGCAATCAGAGTTTTCTGTAAGCGTGTTATAAATGTAAATTATAGCATTCAGTATATATGGTGTCAATGTACGCAATAAATATATAGCTTGATTAATTTATGTACTTTGTATATCGACAATCACGAATGCAGGGATGGATTTGGTATTAACTCATTAACACCCAAGCTATGCAAAACGGCTTCTGCACTTGCCTTGAGAAATGCCTATTTGCAGACTGACAGAAGACTCTTTTTAAAAATCTATCAATAGAATAGCTGACTCGATAACCGAGCCAGTCATTCAAGTGATAACTTTTCTAGAAATCGTCTCTCTCAGCACCCAACTATCTCAACCCTTTAACACTCACATTTCTTTTGAAAATTCCAATTTCTCATGGAACATATCCATTTGCAGACCAAGTAATTACGAGATATGACAATAGCGAATTTATTTCCTAATGCAATTGTGCTGGACTATCTCCAGCCACGCCATGGCCTCTAGCTTCTGTGTTCAAGCATTATCAACGGTGTTATGCTAAAGAATGTTCAACCCAAATCTAGACAGCACACCGTGGATGAGCTGACTCACGCCTTTGCTATCTGGTTTGCCAATGTACCTGAGTCGAAATAAATCCGGGGTTATATATTACGACATTAGACCCGAAACTGATCTATAAATCTTGCTCATTTTGCTGCTGCTCCTGCTTCTGCTGTTGTTGTTGTTGTTGTTGTTGTTGTTGTTGTTGTTATTGTTGTTATTGTTGTTGTTGTTGTTGTTGTTGATGTTGTTGTTGTTGTTGTTGTTGTTGTTGTTGTTGTTGTTGTTGTTGAAGATGATGATGATGGTGATATGGTCATTTTGTTTCGTCTTTGTTTCTACTCGTCATTCAGTCCTCGCTGACATTTCACACCACCTATTCTATGGATAAGTCCCGACATCAGTGTGAAGCCTGATTGCCGATTCACTACCCTGCAGGGTTTTAGTAGGGCTCCCATTCTTAACTAAAATCGCTATTTTTATGGTAATGATAAATGTAACTTGCCTAAACTTTAGAGTGGTATTGTAGGAGTAACTAATGACATCTTCACCAAGGCCATTTTTCAATTCATCACTTTGGTTGGTTTTAAAAGGGCACCACACCCCGCCCCCACCCATTGCTGGGTATGCACATTTTTATATCGATACTCTTCCGCTATTAATGAACAGATCGCGATAAAGCTTGCTAAGAATATTCTATAGCTGCCGCTTGACATCATTGTCAAGCCAGATTTTCGATTTACTACCCTGCTAGGTTTTAGTACGGTGTCTCACCCGTTTAAAATCGCTATGCCTCCGTTATTGATGAACGATCTCGATAAAATGTGGGAGGATTACCCTATATGTAATGCTTGACATCAGTACAGGGCCAAATTTTCGATTTACTGCCATGCCGGCTTTTCATAGGGCGCCCCACCCTTACATTTCAAAATCGCTATTCCTCCGTTACTGATTGGCGGATCTCAATAATACTTATCCATAGTATTCTATGCGCGACTCTGTCGAGATCATTATGGGGGCCTGATTGTTTATTTACTGAACACGGGTTTTTAGAATGTTGGGCCACCAGTCAATGTTATAATCATTAATCCTCCATTACAGATGCACGGATATAGTGATACATCTTGAGAATGGTCTTATATGGGCCACACTCGATATCAGTACAAAGTCTATATTTCCGATGCAGTACCATGCTGGGTTATAGAAGGTGGTTCACCCTTTCATTTTAATTCTTTACCTCATAACTAAGCCGATTTTCGATTATCTTCGTGATAGGATTTAAAATGTTGCCCGCCCTTAAATTTTGAAATCTATAGATGCTGTAGAACGCTCCAGATCTTATCTTGTTCGAGCTGTTTCTTGTTCGCTAAGATGTGGTCACGGCCCGGCTCAGTAAGATAAAACCTGGGAAAACTCTAGTCTGGCTGCATTGTGTATATACTTCTACGGCATGGCTGTAATGGAACAATTAGCAATTTGGCCAATTTCTAAACGGCGCAGGCCAAACTACCATTTTGTTATCGCCGCGCCTGTTTGTGAACGGCCAGACCCACAAGGACAATTTGTCAATTTGACCCACAAGGACAATTTGTCAATTTGTCGGCGCGCCTGTTATTGGCTTGATAATCGAGCCAGTCATTTTCGTGATAAATGTCCTAGTCTAGCGTTCTGTTTACCCGCAGATGGGCGTGGAATAATCATATATTTTGATTTTCTTGACCATATTTAACCAGTAGAGTGCATCGGGTTACTGAGCCTATAGCCAACTTATGTGCTCAAATCCCACCCATCTTCTATAACTGCGGTGGCCCGCAGTCACGTGTAAGCAGGCGTCAGACTTAATTAAAATAACTGGATTTTATTCCCAAGTTTCCATCTAAATCCATGATTAATGTGATTAATAAGCACCACTCTTACGCCCCCATGATAATAATAATTCTCCGGAGGTTAACGCATTCCTTACAATTCTCGAGGTTATTATGAAGCCGCAATGAATCTTTCTCAGTAATCTTTCGCGGGTTATTGGGATGCTGCAGTTAGTAATATGCAGAGATGGCGCTAGGGATCGACTAGGATCGGCTGAAAGATTGATGCCTCATGCACTGCTTCTGGAAGTGGACAGGGTGGGATGGATTGAATGCGTGTTTGTCACCTTATTTCGATACAGACGAGCCAACAACACCCTAACATGTAACAACGCGGATTACTGGGATAATGCTGGGCCGATACCGTGCCAATACTGAAAGTATCGGCTCAGTATCGGCCCAACATCAGCCCAATAAGCTGCCTTATCTGGAGATGAATACAGCAACATGCATACAACAAGTTGAATACAACATTTGTTGCGTACAATTAAAATCTGTCTATGTGCTTGCTTTGCCCAGCTTATTACAAATTTCTCGACGTCCATCGCTTAGTGAATTAGCCCGGTGTTTTCAAGTCTAATTAGGTTCAAAATATTCAACCACATGTGTATTAAATAGTAACGACATGCAATTCGTACACCAACGTTTAGCAGTCATCAAATAGGCGTTCGTGACAACATATATACGTCATGCATGCCGTAATTGATTATGACGCCATCTTCCACGTCACGCAGTTGATTAAGAAGTCATATTATTGATGGACGAACTTAGCTACGCCATTCATGACGTCATGGCAGCAACAGTGTCCAGTAAAATTGCTTTCAAAATATTCAACAGCATGTTTAGTAAATAGTAACGACATGCAATTCATACACCAACGCTTAGCCGTCATCAATTAGGCATTCGTGACAACGTATATACGCCATTCATGCTGTAATTGATTATGACATCATCTTACACGTCACGCGTTTGATTATGAGGTCATATTATTGATGGATAACCTAGAATCCGTCACTATTACATGGGACACGCAAGGTACTACACTGCAGTGTCCACTACGCGAGCATGACGTCAGCCTTATCACGCCTATTCATGAAACTGATCCGCCATCATCAAAGCATAATGTCTTCATGGTCACGAATTTATGATGCAGGACCAAGGTTAACATATTTATAATGGAGGGATCCGACCTGTCGCTTGAGTATATGATGCCATATTTAACTGACGTCAAAATTAACCTGATATATCCAGGTCACGAAAATGGAAACGCCAGTAACGAGTGTTTGACTTCTATGTCTTAAGTGAAAATACAATTTAATAAACATTCTGTTGAATAGTTAGAGTCTGATTTGTCAATGAACAGTTGCTGATGAAGTAGATAAGTACGTCACAAACGAATATTTGAAGACGAACTATGCTTTGTTGTACGAATTGTATGTCTTTACTATTTAATAAATATTATTTTGAATATTTTGAAACTTATTTGGCTGGGCGCTGTTGCAGCCATAGGCAGCAACAGCGGCCCAGTCAAGTTAGTTTCAAACTATTAATCAACTTATCAGTATATCTTTCTGGAAATGGATAGTCAGGGAATTTAGAGATCGATCGCTCCAAACAAGAGCGAGGTGTGGGCGGAGCTTAGCTAGAGAGGGGCTGGGCATGGCTAAAACTGGAAAGGGCCATTCCATTAAATCTAACTGTATAATTATTCGTAATTATTCCCTTATCAGTAATAGCCAGATACCCTCAGAGAATGCTGTAAAGGTGTACATTCACACCACTATTTTTGCCTGAAAATAAAATGGCTAAAATCGTAGACTGTTCGAGGGGTAATTTATCGGGAATGGAATCATAATATTTTAAGCTTTATTTACTGTCGCTACATCTAGGCACGCAACATAAGCCTAAAAAAGTATACAAATTTAACAACTGTATTTTCAAGCAGTCTGGTGTAAATGGGCACCTGTAATGATCAATTCACAGAGACAGACGATACACCGTTAAACCATTTGGTAGGCGATGCCAGGCCACTACAGACATACATTGAAAGAAATAGGATTGGGACCTAACTTAAGACTCTCAGAAATGGAGGCGCAGTTGGACCTGCCAACTTCAGCTACTGAGTGTTTACATATTCAGCTGATACCATCTTGAAACCAAACACAGACATATTGGCATCTGCCTTAATGCACCATCTCTACATCGATGGGCTACCAAAGTACCCTGTAGCGATGCCTATGGCCAAGGAGCGATGTGTTCCACCAGCAAACGTGCAGCCTATCATTCTGCTCAACAACATCCAGAATATATTGTCCAATGTGAATTTGTGCCACAAAATAATCAACAGTTTCCTCGTATATTTACCTTGCAATTGTTATTCTGCGAATTAAGGATTGGAGGTTTCAAATGTGGGCGGATATTACTTGGGAAGTGGGGGTGGGTTGGGTGGGTGGGGGTGGGGGGGGGGTGGGGGGGTGGGTGCTGGTGCTGGGGCGAGTGCGGTTATCTGCGTATCCTGACACAGGGCACAAGGCAGATTGCTCCTGTCATCACGGTATTTCTTTCCTTAGCCACAGGTAGGTTAATTAGTCGTTTATACAATTATGTTGAGAATGGCTGCACGACACGTTATTTCGATATCTGGTACTCTTTGTACGGACTGCAAAATAGGAAATGGTCACGCGGGAGGTGTTCAATAGCGATAGATTAGCGGCCTGGACAAGGACAAAGATATAAAAACACGCATACACATAAGCATGGCATATGATATCAGAAAAGTACTAGTGTTTTTAGAACACTTGCTAAGCGAGTACAAAGCCAATACGGCAGCGTAAGGCCGCAATGTTTTTCAATGCAAATATTTTCAGAATAATCAACAGAACATTTCTTGTATCATGCTCACAATCGTACTAACAAATATGTTTTTGTTTTGGAAACACGTTGTCTTATTTATGAGCTATATACTGTAGTAAATGCGTGTGCCACATGCATCATCAATCATCTCACATTCAGGAAGAACAGTTGGCAATGGAGGAACCCTGTTTTAGCTATGCCACCCCCATATCTCACTAAGTTCCACACACGATTTGCCCCTTTGTGATCGATCGATCCCCGAACACCCTGACTATCAGTTTCCAGAAAGTATGCAGGTACAGGTGATATATGTTGAGTCAAATTAGTTTCAAAATATTCAACAGAGTGTTTATTAAATCGTAAATACATACACTCCGTACAGCAACTTTTAGTCATTATCCAATTATGCGTTCGTGGCAGACTTGTCTACGTCAGTCTTGTCGTCATTGCCTATGAAATTCATCATACACGTCACGTGGTTGATTTTGACGTCATAACATGGATAAACTGGAATGGTTAATTATGGGTCAAAGGCATTGGACATTGTAATTGATAGTCAGAAACATACTATTACATAATATTTGAGTAACCCGATGACAATGTACAATTGGCAGTTATTCTACACTGTTCAGAATAGCCACAACCAGGAAAGTGCTTCTTCTGCTTTGTTTTGTTCAGCAGAACACAAATTGCATGGAGGAATCCAATCTGTTACTCACGTTTATGAAGTTATAATGAACTACAACACATGTAGGCTGATGTCACAATCAAAATGCGTAGTGAATAACGTCGCTCAGTCCGTCAAGAACCTTTAAAGAAAGTGTATTATGTCTACGAATTGTATGACTTTACTACTTAATAACCATTCTGTTGAATATTTTGTACCTAATCTGACGGGCGCATTATTGGTGCCATAGGCAGCAAACGCAGCCATTCAAATTAGTTTCAAAATAGTCAACGGCTTAGCTGTATAGTTTTCTGGAAACTGATATTCAGGAAGTTCAGAGTTCGATCGATCCCAAAATGGGCAAAGCGTGGGCGGAGGTTAGGTAGAGATGGGCTGGGCATAGATAACAGTGCTTTCATCCAGTGACATGATGGTAATGGGTAGTGAGTGGCATGTATGAAAGATCTGTGAATTAAGCTCATTCACCGTAAGCACAGACCAGAGGTCATATGACAAATCCAGCAATATGTCAGCATGGGATTTGGACATGTAGGATCGAATACTTCAGATTAACATGTCCTTGTTATGGACATTGTTTCAAAAAGTCACATGTTGCATGTAATGAAAAATACAAGAATGTCTGTAATACTCATTCACATTGTTCTGCAGATGCAGTCAGAAATTAAAATATGATGATAATCTGAAGATATTTGAGAGACATGAATATTTACTTTTCTTTGCAATGATGTTATAATACCCCAACTAGACGAGTAAATCGCTACAGTTTATAGAGCTCGTTTGAAAAAAGTTAATAATATTGCACGCTATAATATTGAATGAGTTGGCCAACCATATGGAACGTCAATCAACACTACAAAGTAAAGATGTGATCTATCTCTTTTAATGGATTAGATAGCAGCACAAAACATTTTAATGTCACATCTTTCCAGGACCATATTTCGCTTATCTTCAGGAATATAGACATTGTATATGGGCTTGATGTGTCCTATGCTTGACTCTGTTGCTGGAAATGGTATTGGTTTGGTACGATATGTTGCCTCTTGTGCAGGATTACAACTGAACCTTTATCAATACATGGCAGTAAATTGTTCTGTCATAGGTTATTCTAAATTTGTTAGCGATTAATGTATGCGCGGTGGCACTGGATGACATTTGCCAAGGAATGTGAAATATTCCCAACCTACCAGAAAACTAGCCATCCTCAAGATATGTGTTTACTTTTTCTCAATGAACGTTTCCAGTTTATTCATCAATATATGCATCATAACCCACGACGTGGCGTGTAGGATAACATCATAACCCACTACGTGGCGTGTATGATAACATCATAACCCACTACGTGGCGTGTAGGATAATATCATAACCCACTATGTGGCGTGTAGGATAACATCATAATCAATTACAGCATGAAGGACTCGATTTAGTCCGTCTTAACTGCTTAAAAGTCTGACACGTTGTACGAATTGCATGTTTTTACTATTTAATATGCATATACAGTAACAGCGCCCAGTCAAGTTAGTTTCAAAATATTCAACAGTTTACCTACATAGTTTTCTGGACATTGTTTGTAAGGCTGTTCAGGGATCGATCGATTCAAACACGACCGAAATGTGGGTAAAGGTTAGCTAGAGATAGGCGGCGCATAACTACACCTGGAAAGGTCCATTGCCCAAAATAAAGGCCATTAGTCCGTAATTGTAGCACAATCGAAGACAATTTATTCAATTCAAAGTGTTCTGCATATTTTTGATTTCGGTTGATTTACCGTTCACATTCCGAACCAGGAATTCAGGTGTCATTATTGATTTCGAAAGTGGTCTACTCATGAGAGTTTTGGAATCTCTAAGGGAATTATTCACATCTAGTTTCCTTGTAGTCAGAGTCGTTATGTAACAACTATTGATTTTTACGCATTTACTCCGGCACGAGTTGATGTATGGTACTCGGCATATCCGAGTGCCATGGGTTATGTAATTTATATCCCTAGCATTCGACAAGTGTGAATATCAACGATCACGGGACTGGAATCCAGATATCTAATACAACATTCTGATCAAATAAACTGTGCCCGAATACGGCAGCTTCTGGAAACCATGTTTACCGAAAGCCGCTGACATATCCGTGGTGTCGGAGATCGATGTCATTGGAAAATATGCCAAATTTTCTAGAATAAATATAATCTCTACAATAGCTTGTAAACGTGATGATTTTCAACTCGGTTGATAATAGTGTTATTAAATGTGACCTCGTTCGATATCCTCTATTTATCATATAAACAAGCCTTCAAGCCTTCTAGCCCGTTCCATATTTCTCGATACGAACACACGTGCCATATTCAACGGAGTATTTTCTATTGGCTGTTGGGTGCGCAACCCATTTAAATCGACCAATTATAACATCGATTGATGTGACCGTAACTCGTAGGGATTACTACCCTTTACTACAATTTGTTTACTACGATTTGTCATTCATGAAACGTCATCGCAAAATGTCATTGTTTGACAGTTTATCAGTCGGCAGCGAAGTAACGATTGATGGCCGTGGCTCTGCGATGGTCTTAGAAGAAAAGTGTAGTTTACTGCTGACATCGCCAGATTTTGTGTTTGTCACTATATTTTGCTGCGCATTCAGTATCTGTTATCAAATAGTGGTGCGTCACAGCGGCGGTGTCGATTTCACGAAAATCTACAATGAGAAATCAGATAAAAGTCACATCAGCAACTATTGGCAAATATTTCAAAATTACAGTTTATATGATAAATAAAATCTGGAACTCGGTCACTTTTCATATCACTATTATGAACCTTGTTGAAAATTATCAATTTTGCACTCGGTCCATGATAGTGATATGAAAACTGACCTCGTTCCAGAGTCTCTATATATAGAACTGACGTCCCTTGTCTACAACATGTTTACATGACTGGACAACGCATGCCATTTATAGCTGAGCTTTCGTGAGACGACCCGCTGCCCCTGTATTGGCTCTAATACGGCCACATTCCTCATCATCACATGACGAGACCAGTATAATACTAAGGAAAGTGAACTCACGCAATGTATTGTGTGAAGAAATTGTGAGATCTGTCATAAGTAATTAGCTATACATTCAAACGATAGTGATTACTCTGAATATATATATATATATATATATATATATATATATATATATATATATATATATATATATATATATATATATATATATATATATATATATATATATATATATATATATATATATATATATATATTCATTTCGACGCGATGGTAGAGGCTGTTCAATCTGACGACAGGATGCTTTAAAGAGACCAACAAACAATATATGCATAGCGGGAAACCATGTGGGAGGTGAGGGTGTGGTCCGGGAGGAGGATGGACCAGTGAGGCAGAGAGGGAGGGAGACAGGGCGGGAGAGAGGGATGGAGGGAGGGAGAGCGGGAATACAAAAGAGGGGGGGGGTGAGAGAGCGCGAGAGAGAGAGAGGAGAGACAGAGAATGAGAGAGAGAAAGAGCTAGAGAGAGAAGGAGAGAGAGAGAGAGAGAGAGAGAGAGCGAGAGAGAGAGAGGGAGAGAGAGAGAGAGAGAGAGAGCGAGAGAGAAGGAGGAAGGACTGAGAAGGGATAATAGGGAGATGGCAGAGAGAGGGAGGTGGAGAGGGAGAGGTTCGCAGGGAGAGGATGGGGGGAAGGGTCATTGTAGAGCTGAGGAAGTGGGAGAGCCTGGGTGAGGGATAGAGGGTGTGAGATGGTTTGAGGGGGGGGGGGGCGGGCGTGGGAGATGGGCGAGCGAGAGAGGAAGAAAGACGGATAATGAGAGGGAGGGAATGAGAAATTTTAGTATAGAGAAAACACAAGTAGAATAGAGCAGCTTTGTAGGAATGAGCAAAACATGACCTACCCATGATCATGGTAGTCATTTATTGCAAGCGGCAAAATAATCTATGGACGGGCTCTGCAGCGGTCGTGAACAATGTCAATAGTAGGCCAACTAAAGACAATCTTTTTAAATTTACCACTGGAATGACTTGGTCAATAAACGAGCCTGTCATTTCAGTGGTAAATCTCCATAAATAGTCTTCTCTTGTCCTGAAAACTGACATCGGTGAGCAAACATTTGAATTTTCTCGACCATAAATACTGGCGTGGTCGCGAAAAATATCCGTGCAGGACAACAAAAAGGATATTTCACTAAATAATAGTGGTGGGAAATCAACTGCTCTTGGCCTGAAAATGAACATTCAATAAGCAAATATTTCAATTATTTTGGAATATATTGACTACCTAAAAGTGTGTTGATATATGTAGCATTTTAAGCGCATTGAGGCGCCGTTGGCATAAGAGGGGTTACGAACATTCAGTGGAATATTTTGAAATTAATTCTACTTGGATTTACATATTACGGATTGAAATAACAATAGATTTAAATAGTTTCTCAACGAGGTAGTGTTATCAGTCACAGCTGAGCGTAATCGCCGAGAAACTAAGCCGGTGTGGAACCGATTTCAACTTTGATACACGTCAGTGGAAGTTGTGTCCTTTTCGTGTAAATGTATGTACCTGTGCTGTCTGTTTAAAGCGGCCATTGCTTCCGTTAATAAGGACAATGCCACAGTGAGCTGTCAATATGTGGGTAGAAATGATCTAGGAATAGATGAAGCCAGGTTAATTAACGATATCGGGGCAATGAAACAGTTGACACAGTATGCGAACAACTATTGTCAATTTTCATATGGATGAGTACATTGCAGACCAGTGATGCATGTTCCTTATAAAGACATGTATTTCGTATTGAGAGATAAATACACCTGTATATTAAACGTCTGGTTTCAAAGAGTGCCAATTAAGTTATGATCTGCATGTGATTGTGGCCAAGTGGATATAATATGTTATTATAGGTGGTTAGAATGTAATGAATGAATCGAGTTTTAGCTCTGTCCCGTATATCTTTAGCTAAGCTCCACCCACGCAGTCCACACTTCTCCCATGTTGCGATCGATCAACCCCTAAACTCCCTGACTATCAATTTCCAGAAAACTATACATCTAAGCTGTTGAATATTCTAATTTAACAGGGTGCTTTTGCTGCTTATGGCAGCAACAGCGCCGAGTCAAATTAGTTTCAAAATACTCAACAGAATGTTTACTAAACAGTACAGATATACAATTCGTTCAACAACGCGTAGCCCGTCATCAGTTAAGCACCCGTTATGAACTTAGCCACGGCATTCATGACATAATTGATCATGACGTCATCATACACATCACGTAGTTGATTATGACACCATATGATGTATAAAATGGAATCTTCCATTCATGGTTGACATAGTTGTATACGAAGGATATGAGCCGTCACGTACGTATATGACGTCATAATCAAACACTTTACATACTAGCTAACATCACAATCATAATGGCATAGCTCTCTTGCGAAAATCGACAAGTCCACCACGAAGTTCTACAAATAGTATCTCTTTGATGAAATCCTAATCTAATCAACATTATAGTTAATATTTTGAAAGTAGTTTAACTGGGAGCTGTTGCTGCCCTAGATTTGAGGCTTTCAGGTTTCAAATTATCAGATCGATTCCAAAACGTATACATTATTGGTAAAGCTTCGCTAGCAACGGGTGGACATTGCCAGAAAGGGATACTTCTATTTTTAGACATCATTTAATAATCAAATAGGAAGACATTATTCTAATGGCCAGAAACACCAAGCATGGACCATCAATTACCATGGAGAAGTCTGCCGACATGTAGTATGCATAACCTATCTAATTGACCATCCCTGTGAATGACACCCATGCAATCTAATAGAAACCATTACTAGATGGTGAAAGATTCAATAGTTGTAAAGCAGTCTATGTTAGTGGCACTCTTAAATAATAGTTACATCTTTACTCAACGGGCATGTACAGGTGAAAGACACCTTTCTTTGATGGGCCATTGGTTGTTCCAGTTGAGGTATAGATATTATAGTAGGATACGAAGCTGGATACCACAGGTACAACAGATGGCATGCGAGATTGGAAATACGAAAGCTAACTAGCAAGCACATTGGAGATATGATTATTTCTATTGGGACCATATCGGTGGCAATAATATGAATATAGTTAATACCATTTTGCACTTCAAATACCGGACAACAAATGTTAGCTTATAGAACTATATAACTGTAAATTGATTATACAGAAATGGATGCATATGCTTTTTCTGATGATGACGGCGGTAATGAGTGACTGTGTTCTGTAGCTAAAGAAGTGAAAAACTCTTTCAGCTGCAATCAGTTTTTCGTTAACCTTTTCCACACTGTCTTCGTCCTCAGCGAACGTTCTAAGATCCTTTGGGTTCTTTCTCTCATTAGTAGTCCTAGATTACATTCTGTGAAGTCTGATCGCAAAACTATTAGTACGTCGATGTTGTGGCGTCCTTTGCATGCCTAAATCAAGTTGGCATCTACGTCTGTATTTCCTAGTGCTTTCTGAGCGGGCGAGTTTTTCGGGCGTTCAAAGAACATGTCCGAACATAGACAACCGCTGTTGCGCCACACTCATACACAGTGGCTCAGCGTTCCACAGTTTCTAGTGTGATGCATTTGATATTAGACTGTGTGGTCAGTTATCATTCGTAATGGCTCGCAGCTTGTTGCAGTGACATTCATTATGTCTGTTCAAGAGTGCTTTTGCAGCTGCCCAGCTTTCGCAATTGTTGTTGCATTATGAAAACACATGTAGCTAAAACATCAGTGTAGCCAGGGATGCTAAGTAAAGGAGATCATATGTTGATGATCACCTTGTTACAAGACTGTCTGAGCGACAGAAGACTGCGACTACCAATATATCAAAGCAGTCGAAATAAACACCAACCCCGTACTAAACCATAAGTCCAACAGCATCCTGCGCCAAATTAGTGAAGGATTGAAGGAACTTGCAATCAAAAGAACAGATGATCTGTTAAACGAGATCATGTCCACCGATGATTGTCGAAAAATGTTCAGAGCGAGCAAAGCATTACAAATCAGCCGCTTCTTGTACATATCGCTAACAGTCACATCGTCGGCTCTGGTCAGGGAAAGGCTGAAACAATCAAGGAATGGTTCAAGGATCAGTTTGCTGACACTGTTTGTAGGCCTTTCACGACCCCTATACAAAAGCCTATAACAGAAACAGAAGTTAAAAAAGATCGAGCATCGCTAACGAATGGTTGGCTTGTGGCCTAACGGCATAAATACCAAGCTCCTTAAACATGCAGATAATACCATCGCAACACAAATTGCGCACACCATCAACGCTGCCTTTGAACAACACCCACCTATCGATTATTTGGGAGAAGGTACACTCATCGTACTCCCAACTCCTAAGAAACCACCCAGACATTTATCCAACCTCAGATCACTAGCCTCTTTGAAATGCATCCGGAGAATTTGATCAATTGTAACATTATCTCGTATCAGATATAAGACTGCCAAATTTACTGGAAACTGGCAGATTGGTTAGAAGAGATGACCTAGCTGCACTGACATAGTATTCGCATATCGCGTGCTAACATCAGTAGTATAATCTAAACAGTGTGACTTTTACAAGATTAGAATCGAGCATGTGCACGTGCATTAACACGTTGAGACAATCAAGAGACCACAGGTCCTTCAATTTCTCCATTACGTCAGCTGCGGTGATGACGAACAATGTCTGGCGGTATTCTTAATAACATAACACCGAATGTTCTCGTCAAATCAACACTTTCTGCACAGTTTGAGACATCAATGAGATCACCACAAGATGAAGGTTTATCACTTACTACCTCGCCGCAGCACTATAATCTGTTCGAGAACACCATATAATAACAGTCCTTAAATCACAAGGATAGGCATGCCATGGTGATTCTAGTTAATTAATAATAACGTTTGAATGCCGGTTCTCAAAGATGATGTACAATTAGAAAACATTTACAAAACAGTCAATTAATACGATGTGACACCAGAGCGTTTATTTTAACGTGTCTAGTTTTTGTCTACTGACACTCTCTGTCCAGTGGAATTCCATCTCTGGCAACTTTGGCATACTTTAAAACACATATTTACTTTTCAGCTTTTATGGCCAGCGCATTCCATTAATAACAACAAAGATCCATATTTGGTAAATGTGACTTCTTTATTTTGTCAGCCTTTCTGCCAACAATTTCTATATAGAGAAATAATATTTCTTTACAATGTACGGTAATCCAGAGACCGCTATTATTCAGAGCAATATATAAGTTATAAGGAGTACAATGAGCTGAGAAGTGTTCAAGTCTATCAGACAAAGATAACTGATAGAAAACGCGATTCCTATGCTACAGTACTCCAGTCTATCAGTTAAGTATCTGACTTCATGAGGAAGGGAGATTGACGTCACAATCTAATGCGTAATGAATGGCATATTTAAGTCCGTCATAAACGCTTAATAGTCCGTCACGTTGTACGAATTGATGGTCTTTACTATTTACAAAAATTACGTTGAATATTTTGAAACTAATTTGACTGGGCGCTGAAAGTAACGCACGTTGCTGCCATAGGCAGAACAGCAACCAGAAAAATTAGTTCAAAATATTCGTCAGCTTACCTGCATATTCCTTTTGATGTTCAGTGATTTCGCGGTTCAATCGATACAACACGGGCAATGCGCTGACGGAGCTTATCTAGGAATGGAGGTGGCATGAATAAAACTGTATTAATCCATCATGACACATTTGAGGTACGTAATGCGGTTATATGGAAAATGGCTCGGAAATATGGTGTTGCGAATGGAAATAACTGAATATAATTACACAGCATACGCGTGTATGCGTGCATCTCACCTCGTCTTGTCTAAGACACTTAACGCCTCCTGTGTTAAATGAACTCTGCAATGACCAAGACGCTAAAAACGGACTATGTACTGATCTCAGAAATGTCCATTTTTCAGCCAAGAGAACATGATTTTTGAAAATGTGTCACTACAGTGGTACATTTTCAGAAATAGTCTTCTCTCAGCCGGTAAATAGACACTAGCTAGGAAAAAAACCCTAGATTTTCTTGGCCATTTTCAAGGTCAAGCCGGCGAAAAACAGCACCTGTGGTGGTTTTGAGTAATGTCTAATTGCATGGCAACAGAAAGTTATTTTTAAAAATTGTATTTAAAAAATTATTGTTTTCTTTGCAAATCTTGACCATTAACGGGTTAATTGATATAAGTAGAATTTTGAGCGCTTTGAGGCGCTGTTGGCACACGAGGGTTAAACCGTGCTATAAGAACACGATTAAGGTAATTTAACTGGAAACCTCAATATCTAACAAAGGGTATTTAACAGGCTGGAATCAATACAGCCAAGTTTTCCACACAGTAGAAGTAATCTATAGCTACACCGTGGGGTGTTCTCTCTTAACCGCCTAAAACTCATATCAGCCAAAACAGCTTCTGGAGTGGTTTTAAGAAATGTCGATTCGCAGGGCAACAGAAGATTATTTTTGAAAATTTATGACTCAAATGACTGACTCGATATCCGAGCCAGGCATTTCAGTGGTAAATTTTCAAAAGCAGCCTTCTCTTGGTCTGCCAATGGACATTTTCTATGAGAAAATCTAAATTTTCTTGAACAAATTTGAGTGTTAAAGGGTTAAGCCTCGAACTGACCACTCGTTTTAGCAGTATGAAGGTAGATGCATATTGATATCACAGTTTCTCTCAGAGAATAGAAAGCCAGAGAAATGATGCGCATCATACGTGAAAAGAGTTACATTCCTCTCTACATAAAGAGAGCCAAGTGTTAGCCATCAACGGTCCACAGCATTGCTTAAGAAATAAAGGTGCCCGTATTGCACTGAATGGCGCCGCTGGCCAAAGGACTCCAATTAACTCGTGTTGGTTTCTGTATTTTGCTGTCATACATTGTACATGAGACATCACATTTGTGTCCAGAGCACGTGCACGCCAGAACAATGGAAGAGCCAGGAGTAAGTTTCATTCACGAATGATACGCATTGATTTGTACGAGATGAAGCCTTTGAAAATTCGTTTCTAGTCATAATGTTGCATGGAATATGTATCCAAATTCCAAGGTTAATGAGAGTGCTATTACTTCGCAATTTGAACGTTGTCGGAAGCACCGGTTGTAGCTGTGCTGGGGCGTGCGTGCGCGCGTGTGTCTCACGGAAAAAAAGATAGGCAAACTACTTCAATAATATTTAAATCTAATTTGACCCAAATTTCTAAGTCTCTAACGCAGTCACAACTTCCAGTCAAATAATTTTAAAATTTAAATTCTACTAGATATAGTTGTTAGATCATGAAGAAAAGATCAAAATATATAAATAATTTATAATATGTGAATATTTCTAAAATATATTCGTCTAAAATACACAGAATGGGCCCATATCATTTTGACAATATTAATACAACATGCAGAAATATATTAATTATATGGCATAGATCAGGTCTATGCAGATTTATTTTTAACATAGGTTAAAATATGTGTGCTTTTTAAAAAATATTCATCTGCTAATATAGGAATCCGGCTTGAATCTTCCAGAACGGGATCATGATAACACCTACTAATTATTTCAGGATTTCTATTTACATGGACGATGGAGTATGACTATCACGCCTGTGAAGTGACATGGGGTGGCCCTTTTTACTGGCAAGTACCAAGTCATTGGGACGCAATCAAAGTATTTTCCAAAGACTAGGATAGCCTCGGTAAACATACACATGTGTTATAGCGAGTAAAATACCAGGCATTTTCCGAGGAAGGACAATACCGTTATGATAGTATCACAGCAAGTGTTATCAATCCCCCAGCCACCAGCCCTGACTAGGTCATGCTCAAAAGACGTATGAGTAGGAATTAAAAAAATGTATGTTCTTCTAAGTAACGATGGTGTGGGGGGGGGGGACAAATGGAGAGGACTCATCCTCAAAATCAAGACAATATTCGAAAGGAACACGAGTGCATTTTGTCAAATCAATTAAGTGTACGGTGTTGCGTCTGGTGGCACGGGAGCGAAGTTCGTAACAAAGAAGACATGCTGTAGGGGAGAGGAAATTGGTACTAGCCTTGCATTTATTTATACTAACAAAGATGCATTTGCACAAAATGTGGGATAGCATATCAACTGTTTAAGGAAGGAAAATGCGCTAGTGAGATATCTACATATGTCAAAGATAGGATTTCTGAACGAAAAAATATTGGTAGAGTTATTATTGAAATTGAAATAGATATTATAGTGCACGCTTGTAATTACAGATTGAAGTGAATTGAAATTTCCAATTACTGACATGAACTTTATCCATGCAGCGTATAAATGCATTCTGGAAGAGAATGGGGTGGCTAGCAACACAGAAACCAATTATAAACGGCAGATAACAGCATTTTAATTGAGGCAACACCAGGTGTAAACTGCGATGTGTGGGTGCAAAATAGAAATTGTATTCTCAATTCTAAGAGATGAGATGGAGATCTTGTACAAGACACCACCGATTATTCGTACCCATATCTCAAACATGAAGGACTGGTATAAAGCATGGAATTAAACCACTATATGCATTGATAATAATTACTTGGCCAGTGATTCGAGTTCATTTCAATGTGCTGATCTGTTAATTGCACAGAAAGATGAAGATGGTGTTCTCCTGCTTATTAGAGATCCAAAGTCTGACCTGACTATTCGGGACAAAGCCCTGAAGATATCATTAGGCAGAGTTATTGTGACTATGATAAGCCAGCTGATACTACTGTATCTAACAGAGCCTATGACCTTGACACTATGGAGGGAATATTACTAATTATGAACATTACAATAGCATACAGTTACTTTTTCCTAGTTGTGCATTGACACACGTAGCAGGGGTAATAGATGTTAATTCAGTACAGGAAGTAGACTGTACCCAGGTGGCAGCAGACACAGTAAAATACAAGGTGACACAAACATATTTGGGAGACGACAAGCGTCACATACCAGCCTCGGTAGAACCCTGTCTCAGAGAAGTATCCACAACTGCAACAGTCCCAGGGACAAATAACCATCCTTGGGACAAATGACACTCAAGATACTCCCAAGATGGTTCCGTTAATATAAGTAGTACGATACATGTGTCACCTTCTGAAACGGCAAGGAAAGCACACACTACCTGGTCCACATTCAATTCTTTGATAGATGACAAAACACCAATATGGAATGTTGGAATTGTATCCCGGCTGTATAAGTGAAGTCCAACAGAAATGCCAGTACTTCTTACAAGCTTAAAGCAGGCAAAACAATACACTGTATGGATGGTTGGGAAGGGTACTGAGCACTCATAGTCTTAGATACTGGTTTATAGAACCGTGCAGTAAAGTTAAATGACTACAGAATTAACTGGTGCATTCAACTAGGGGCCTTATACATTATGGCGGCGCCGAAGTGTCTTGGGAAGTGCATCAAAGTAAGTAACATTAACTTGGCATCCAATGTTTCTGGTGTGTATAGATCAGCAACTGCACGACAGGTATTGGCTGGTCGTCATATAAACAGCTGCATTGAAGCTTACACAATGACGCTTGTCGCATCCCCAACCTTGTTCTCAAAAGTGTGTTTCTTGGAGAAAGAATACATTCAACGCATGGAGCAGGTTAGTCAAGCAGTTGATGCATTTGTATCATATGCAGATGGACAGACAGACAACAGAGATGACATATCTAAATCAAAACCCGATTAAACTGCGGTAGGTGCTGTCCAATTGTAATGTATTTGGGCCAATAAACGAGTGGAAAGAACATGTTAAAGGGATTCAGAAGTTCCTCACAAGATACATGTACCATGTAGAGGTGTTGCATATGTTTACTGCTGCAACAAGGGCATCAAACTGGAAGCTTCATTTAGCTAAAATGGAAGATCTGGTGGCATACTTCCATGCTCATGATGATTACAAAACACTGCATTTACTGCTATAATTGATCCAGATCATGGCATTGAACAAGAGCACACGAAGATGCCGATAAAGGCAGGTTTCATTTGGCATGAGAGACAGAGATCACGTGCTAGCATTTCTAAAGCGTGATATGCTTAATTGTGTAATATGTTCTATGTATACTTTGTCGGTATAACAAACGTATACATTATCATTGAAGACAGTGATAATTTAGGACCAAATGCATTGGAAAACTTAGTTTCCACTAGAGTGCCAGAAAGAACATCCAAATGTTTTAGACACCCACAAAAAATGTATCGTATTTCAAAGACGTTGGAGCTACAGTGCAAACTAAAATCAATGGCCAATTGGAATCAATATCGTTTGTCTTTAAAGCATATTTATCATAGCAAAGGAGTTTTGGTATTCAACCAGCTGTCTTTGCTGATGAGCTATTGAGGTCAGGTCGGGTGCCTTAAATACCAGCTAACATGTACAAATGGGTGTGGGTGTGGAGATGTATTCCAGAACTTGTTTCATGAGAACCCATTAAAACAGACAATGCCAGCTAATATAGATATACATATTTGCTGCAGCATCGTATAGCTTTATCATGATGCGTTGTCGCACCTGCCTATAACGTAAACTGATGCTCCATCAACAACTTGTCACCTAAGACAGCCTGTCGCACCACAACTTCTTTACTGTGGTAAATATATTTTAAAGACAGACGTTGATTCTTTAATATTGGTAGTCTTACGACAACCAGTCTTAAGAAAATGTCACATTTTATTCTGACCAGCAGGCGACCGTTATGTGCAGGTTTGACTGTCATAGGTACATTATTTGATTAATCTATGTTTGACTATGTAGTGGACAATGTTGGTCTCGACAGTGTAACTGCAATGGATCGCTCCGGTTTTGGCTATGCCCCGCCCATCTCTAGCTAAGCCCGACCCACACTTCGCATGTTGGGATTGATCGATCCCCGAATGACCTCACTATGGCAGCAACAGCGCCCAGTCAAATTATTTGCAACATATTCAACAGAATATTTATTAAATGGTAAAGACATACAATTCATACAACAAGGCATAGTCTATCTTCAAACATGCGTTCGGAATGTACTTAGTTGCGCCATTCATGACGCCATAATGATGTCATTCATTATGATGTCATTCTACACGTCACGTAGTTGATAAAGGTGTCATATGATTGATGGATAAAGTGGAAAGGTCCATTTCAGCTATGGCTTGGAAGTCTCACAAAGAACTGTGCTTAAATGGGAATAGATGGTGCTTGCTTCAAATGCATACTGCTGTGTAATTGCCCTTGTTATGTACAGCTGAACCTCATTTGCTAGATGATATAGCTTTAGGGCCAAGTGATTTCAGTTCTTTAAGATGAGTGATCTCCAGTTTTTGAAAATCCATCATTGTTTTACCACCAGAGGCAGGTGTCCGCTATAAACAGGTTTAACTATGTGCTAAATCTTGTTTTCGAACATGTTAATCTTATTAATAGAAATTACCAATACATATCAATACAATAACATTGTGACATCACAATCATAACTCACAGAACTACTCAGTTGTGAACCTAAAAAAAGTTGATAGATTTACAATTTAGTAAACATTCGGTTGAAGATTTTGAAACTAATATGACTGGGTACTATTGTTACCATAGCTTGTCTGGTAATTGAGAGTTCGACAAATCCCACCAAGGGCAAAGCGTGGGCGGAGCTTAGCTGGAAATGAGCGGGGGGGGGGGGGGGGTGAGCAAAGCTGGAAATGTCTAATATTACATTGGTTGGGGCGCGTGCATTACTTGGGGCGGACAAATGTGGCATGATTATTAGCCCTTTCTCAGAATCTTAAATTCACGGTATATATATGCAGGTAAGCTGTTGAAGTTTAAACCTAAATTTACAGGCATCTATTGTTGCCATAAATACACTTACATCGCATACGATTAACCAGGTATGATGTTTCCAGCAAATGAGTTGTGGGAAATGAAGCGACTGGCGATGGCACGTCCCCTTGCCACTGTCAGCGGTTCCGCCGTCTATAGGTATAACGTTGTCATTTAATTTTATTCTATTCGACCTTATTCACCTTTCCAGATGACACACCCATCATATGAGGTCATAATGAACTGCGTGATGTGTATCCCCGTCATGAATGACGTCGATAAGTACGTCACGAACGCATATTTAAAGACGGTCTATGCGTTGTTGTACAAATTGTTTGCTTTTATTATTTAATAAATATTCTGTCGAGTATTTTGAAACTAATTTGACTGGGCGCTGTTGCTGCCATAGGCAGCAACATCACCCAGTCAAATTAGTTACAAAATATTCAACAGCTTCCCCGTATAGTTTTCGGGAAATTGATAGCTAGGGAATTTGGGGATCAATCAATTCCAAGATGCCGAGGTGTGGGTGGAGCTTAGCTAGAGATGGGCGGGGCATGGCTAAAATGGAAAGGTCAATTGGAGTAGCAATATAGAATACAACTGTAATCTACATGTTAATGGTATTCAAGATTTTTAGTTAAAGTTTGAAGTGTGTATGCTTTAACCACTCGTGTGTCGACTTAAGCCTTTAATGGTCAAGTTGGTAAAACACGACCTCTGCAGTGACTTGAGAAATGTCCATTTGCAGGCTAAGAGAAGAATAGTTTTGAAAATGTACCACTGGAATGACTGGCTCGGTAACCGAACCAGTCATTCCAGTGGTGAATTTTCAAAAATATTCTTCTTGGTCTGCAATTGGGCACTGGCTAAGCATAAATTAGAATTTTCCTGACCATTATACTTTTGATGAATGCCCATTTGAAGGATAACAGATATCTATTTTTTGTAAATTTTCGTTATAAATTTACAAAAATACACTTTTGGGCTGCAAAAATCCAAATATCCTTGGAAAGTAATGGCAATTAAATGGTTAATTGAAGTAAATAGTATTTGAGCGCGTTAAGGCGCCGTTGGCACAAGAGGGGTTAAGTCTGACTAAGTTATTGGCCTTTATACAAAGATGATAATTTGTCTGCAGTTTTCCAAGCCTGCATTTTCATCTCCTGCATTTTTACATCTTTCGCATTCTTGTCTGGCAATTTCATATCCGGTATCTTCTTATTCTACACACTTGGATAGGATAGGAGACCAAAAACGGCAATCGACACGCAAAGTGTATTCACGAGTTTGGATGGACGACTGACGAATACATACTCCATGCCCGACTAGGCCTACTATTGGTTTGATGTAAACCTACATTATGGATACCAATTTGTCAGCCATTTATAAAATCAGTATTTTCTAGTACTCAATTTCCACGGCCTATATCTTCTTATCTGGCATGTTCTTGTCCAGTTTATTTCATGTCCGGTATTTTCATATCATGCATACTCTATTGTCCTGCATTTTCTAATCTCACAGTTCTGTCGTCCATTTTCCAAGCTTGAACTTTGACGTACTTTACTTTCCAAGTCTGCATTTTCAGGTACATGATATTCTCTTCATCGCTACCATTTCAAGTTCTTGGTCTCTCATTTTCCTGGCTCTCATTTTCCTGGCTCTCATTTTCCACATGAAGCATGACGCTTGCGTGCCATGCATACGTAACTCGTGTACACGGAAAGCGTCCTGAACTCGTCTTAGAAACTGTATTGAGGCCAAAAGTGAGTCTGCGTGTTTCAGTATCCTTGTCGTGTGTCACAAATATATCGCTATTGAGAGCCCCCAAGGAGTCCATTCTCTTTACTGTAGCTCACACAAAGAGTACCAGATATGGACTAACGTGTCGTGCAGCCATTTTCAACATAATGATACCGGTTACTAATTAACCTCCCTGTGGATAAGGAAAGAAATGCTGTGATTACTGGAGCAATTTTACTGCGCTGCTCCCTTCTTCTACCGGAATTCACCCCGTCATGATATGCAGACATTTACTTCCGATTCTTCAACATCTAGCTCACACTGACAAATGTCCTCTTTACCGAGTGAGTTGTTGATCGCTAGCGTTCGATCGTCTGTACTGAGCAGATTGGCGGGTGTCTGTTGTGTAACTCGCATGGACACCACTTCAAAAAGAGAAATCCGTAGCCGCCAACACGTGGCTAATTAGATGCCTTGATTCCATTAAAACGACTTCATCTGTGACCCATAAATAGGCACATGTTTCTAGGAGAGAAACGATGGAAAATTTCGATCTGTCACTCAAGTATGTGACGTCATAATCAATGGGGTCGCGTGTAGGCTGACGTCACAATCCAAATGCATACTGTTTGTGTATCTTGCTCCGTTATGAGCATTGAAACTGGTAAGAGTACGAGTTGTATATCTTTGATGGATTTTCTGTTTAATAAACCTTTTGCTGACAATTTTGACCAGAAGGAAGCAAGAGCGCTCAGTCAAATTGGTTTCAAAATAATCAACTTGGTACATGTCTTATCGACGTTGAAAATAGGATTCTGAGAAATTAGAGTTCAGTGTATATAAAGCGATCCCACAATGCGAACAACATGGGTGAGGCTTGGCTAAAAATGGGCAGACCATAGCGAGAAATGGATCCATCCATTTCTAGCTGAAACAAGTCTTTGGAAATGTTCTCCTTTTGATATTGCTCTTCACCCAGATAACGCAGGTTACTGAGCCGATGCTGGGCCGATAATGTGCCCATACTTATAGTATCGGCGGGGCATCGGCACAGCATCGGCCCAGCATCGGCCCAGTAAGCTGTGTTTTATCAGCGCATTCTTTGGAGGAAACATACTCAAATTTAAATTTGTTGTTTTGTCAACAACGATTTTTTGGGAGCAAAGGTTCATAATAACTTCAGTAGGAGAAGCAGCCTGATCTAGGCTTTGTTAGGGAGCTTTCCAGTTTTAGCTATGCCTCGTCCATCTCTAGTTAAGATCGACACACACCCCGCTGGTGCTGGGATCGATCGATCAGAACCAGAAAACCATATAGGCAAGCTGTTGAATATTTTCAAACTAATTTAACTGGGCGCCAGTCAAATTACAAAATAGTAAAGACGTACAATTCGTACTACGTTCCGGAGTGTTAAGCGTTTTAAGATGGACTACATTGAATAATTCATGAGTATGACTTCATCCTACACGTCACGTAGTTGACTATCACGGAATATGACGTCATATGATGGATGGATAGAACATATCATCAGTTTTGCAAACACCAGTGGCGGTGACGTGACTATACACTTAGCCATGCCAATGAGAAATCACCACAAAATGCTGTGTTGTGAAAGTATGTCTGGTCCAAACACGGAAAAAATCACGTAGTGATCATTCACAGAAAATCCCCTCTACAATGAGCCGTGGGCCGGAAGATCGGAACTGCTTCTTTTATCGCGCCTTCAATTTGTCTCTTGGAAAGCTTAACAAAACAGACAAGAATGCAGGTCTCGATCTGTGTCTCGATCCTAGAAACACAATTATAGTTTCCTATTCCTAATGGTAATTCCTTCGCTGCATTTATGTGTGCCCATGAATGTTGTGCAAATAATTCTGCCTTTAAGCACTGGTGACGAAATCAGACCACCTTTCTGTTTAGTATCCTTTATTTATTATGCAAGAAATAATATGTTGATTATAGTTTGATGTTGTATATGGCTTGTATGCAATCTCTTACGTTACACGCATGCGTGTTCTGAACTTGAGATTATATGTTTGCACCAAATGGTAAGTTATCTCTCCCAGATAAGGCGGTCTATACCAATACTAATATTGGACTAATTGGTTCAATACCGGCACAGGAAGTTGGGCTACCAGGTATAAAGAATGCGTAATGTTATCCTAGTTGATATTATGCACCAGTATTTGTACGACACAATTTTATCGCTAATTATTAACACCTGACATATGATATATACTAATGCAAATCATAAGTGCTGTAGGCGTTCATCGTCATATTAATGATCAATTAGCTTAGAAATAAGTAAACTATGGAGAAAATAAATACATCAAAGTTTGAATCTCAATGATCGTGTGGTTGAACGCATTAGCTGAATGCCAAAGAGAGCCCTTCTATTACAGCTGCTACTCTTATTTCTAACTGTGGCGAAGCCGTGTTCGTACTAGATTAAATGATTCCAGTTTATCCATCAATCATATCACGTTATAATCAACCACGTGACGTGTAGGGTGACGTAATAATTATGACGTCATGAACGTTTTATTGATGACGGACGAAGCGTTTGTGTTTGTGTCTAGTTGTTTCGACTTTTCAATCTATATTCCCATTGCATGTGTATCCATTAACTGACGTTATTGAAAAGTCAAAACAACTAGACAGTCTGGCTCGTGCTTTGTTGAAGATAATGCGGCTTGAATGAAGCCTTAGCTGCAAAATAATCAATGTCATAATTTTATGCATCCTGTATAATTTACCGTAAACTATAGACTCATTACTGTTAATAGATAGACACAGTTATTTATGGTCGCTTTTTGCTTCTGTAAACAGCGTTGCAGTCATACCGTCAAAAAATGTACGTTAGGTGTTTCTACAATTAAAATTAAAGTTCTCTGGTCCCGTTAAATACAGTCACTTTTGCACGAGATATGAGATGCATGTTGATTTCTGTTCAAGTTACCCAGCATGCGATGCTACCCAGCATGCAATGCCCCGATTCCATATTCAATTTTTTCTCATTTTATTGAGTATGGCGTCTACATACAGCACATACAATATATATAATAAAAAACATAAAATACACGGGCATTAACAATATATACATACTATGACAGGCAGCATATCTACAAAACAGCAGGATATGTGGTAAGATACAATGTATTAAGTTATGGTCACATAGGCTTATCCGAATGCATGGGATCAATAGTTGTAGAATGTTGTTTTAGCACACATGCATGGACAAAGGGTAGCACCAGTTCAGCGATTTCTGTATTACCGTTATTGCAGGGCATCAGGAACACACACTTCTCATCATCAATTAATGATGGGAAGTTACAAAAAGAGCCGTGTGCGTTGAAGCGGTTTTGTCTTTCATTGTCATAAGCAGAACAATGCAATTACTCCATAATCGCTGTGACTATTGGGCGCCATACTCGTTTAGTCTATTGTCTGCTCAAGTCAGGATTTCTGAAACAAAACAAACCTGCTTGCACATGCAAATAGTACTTGGTCCGCCAGCTCTGGAAGCGTAAACATGCACATATTCACTGCAGTATAGTCCAGTCTGTATTTCAATGCTGTTCAGAGAAAGTGTGACAATTTCTAGGAGAAAATACGATAAGGTTTTTTAAAATATATTTTGAAACTAATATGCATGACCTCTGTTGTGATCAATGACAGCAACAGCATTCAGGCAAATTATTATCAAAATAATTAGTAGGTAACGCTATTACAACCTGCTGCAGATATGACGCTAATTTGAATGAATAGTATTGCTGCAATAGCTTTCAGTCTAAATTAATTATTAGAATTTTCAGTCGACGCTCGATACAGATTTGAAGAGCAATTTGACTGTGAGTTGTTGATTGCTAAGACACCAACAACATTCTGCTGAAAAGCTGACATAGACAGCAACAGTACCCAGTCAAATTTGTTTCAAAATATTTGGCAGCTTATGCTCTATACTTTTCTGGAAATTGATAGTCATGGAGTTCAGAGAGCAATCGATCCCAACACGATCGAGGTGTGGTCGAACTTAGCTAGAGAAGGGCGTGGCATAGCTAATAATGGAAAGGTACATTATGGACATTTTATATATGCAGCTTGCAAAAAAGGCAATGTACTGAGAGTGGTATATAGACAAACATGGTCGAGGAGATCCATCCATATAATGGACACTTGTCGACTGATGACCTGACCATCCGGAGTACTGCAGAGCATACCACCGAAGTAGGCTACATAGTACAGTGGACAGAAGCTTTGGGGCTAGAACTCAACAGAGGAAAAGACCGTATTCAGAACCTTCTCAGTGCTCACTCATTCTGAGAGAGAGAGAGGGTGAGAGGAGAGAGAGAGACAGAGGGAGAGAGAGAGGGGGAGGGAGGGAGGGAGAGAGGGAGGGAGCGAGAGAGAGAGAGGGAGGGAGGGAGGGAGGGAGGGAGAGAGAGAGGGGGAGGGAGAGAGAGAGAGAGAGAGAGAGAGAGAGAGAGAGAGAGAGGGAGTGAGAGAGAGAGAGCGCAAGCGAGAGAGAGAGAGAGAGCGCAAGCGAGTGAGAGAGATAGAGGGGGAGAGAGGGAGAGAGAGAGGGAGGGGGGGGGTGGGAGAGTGCGGGAGGGGGGAGAGAGAGCGAGAGAGGGAGCGAGAGAGGGAGAGAGTGAGAGAGGGAGAGATGGAGAGAGAGGGAGAGGGAGAGTGAGAGGGAGAGAGGGACAGAGGAAGAGGGAGAGAGAGAGAGAGAGAGGGAGAGAGAGGGGGAGAGAGAAGGGAGACGGAGAGAGGGAGAGAGAAATGGAGAGAGGGAGAGAGAGAGGGTGGGGGGAGAGATGGAGAGAGAGCGGGGGAGAGGGAGAGGGAGAGGGAGAGAGAGAGAGGGAGAAAGAGAGAGAGGGAGTGAGGGAGAGAGAGAGAGAGAGAGGGAGAGAGAGGGAGGGAGAGAGAGGGAGACGGAGATGGAGAAGAATAGGGAGAGAGAGAGAGAGAGAGGGAGAGAGGGAGAGAGGGAGAGAAGGGGGGATAGGGAGGGAGTGCGGACGGGCCGGCGGGAGGGAGGGAGAGAGGGGGGGAGAGAAAGAGAGGGAGAACTAGAGAGAGGGGGAGAGGGAGAGAGAGAGAGAGAGAGAGAGAGAGAGAGAGAGAGCGATAGAGAGAGAGAGAGAGAGAGAGAGAGGGAGAGGGAGATGGAGAGGGGCAGCGGATGTGGGGAGGGGGAGGGAGAGCGGGAGAGGGAGAGGGAGATAGGGAGAGGGAGAGAGAGAGAGAGGGAGAGAGAGAGAGAAAGAGAGAGAGGGGAGAGGGAGAGAGAGAGAGGGGGCGGGGGAGAGGGAAAGGGAGAGAGAGAGAGAGAGGGAGAGGGGGAGAGAGAGGGAGGGGAGAGAGCGACAGGGCGAGAGAGAGAGAGAGGGAGAGAGAGAGAGAGAGAGAGAGGGAGAGGGATATAGGGAGAGAGAGAGGGGGGAGAAAGTGGGGGAGAGAGAGAGGGAGAGCGTGAGGGAGAGAGGGAAGGGGGACAGGGAGAGGGAGAGGGAGGGAGAGAGGGAGGGAGAGAGAGGGAGAGGAAGAGGGAGAGAGAGAGAGAGAGCGAGAGGAGAGAGAGAGGAGAGAGAGAGAGAGAGAGAGAGAGAGCGAGCGAGCGAGCATTAGAGAAATATAAAATGAGAGAGAGAGAGAGAGGGGGAGGGAGAGAGAGAGAGAGAGAGAGAGAGAGAGAGAGAGAGAGAGAGAGAGAGAGCGAGAGCGAGAGTGAGAGTGGGAGCGATGGAGAGAGAGAGAGAGAGAGAGAGAGAGAGGGTGGGGGAGAGAGAGAGAGTGGGGAGAGAGAGAGGGTGAGCGGACGGGCGGGCGGGCGGGCGGGCGGGCGAGCGGATGGGCGAGCGGGCGGGCGGGCGGGCGGACGGGAGGGAGGGAGGGAGGGGGAGGGAGGAAGAGAGAGAGACAGAGAGAGAAGGAGAGAGAGAGAGGGGTGGAGAGAGAGAGGGCTGGGGGTGGGCAGGCGGGCGGGCGGGCGGGTGGGAGGGAGGGAGAGAGGGAGAGCGAGAGAGAGAGAAAGAGAGAGAGAGAGAGAGAAAGAGAGAGAGAGAAAGAGCGAGAGAGAGAGAGATGGGGGGAGCGGGAGAAGGGTAGGGTGTGTGGCGAGTGGGGAGGGGGAGGGGAGTGGGAGGGGGAGCGGGAGAGTGAGAGGGGGAAGAAAGATAGAGAGAATGTGCGAGAGCGAGAGAGAGGGAGGAATGGAGAGAGGGAGGGAGGGAGGAAGGGAGCGAGGGAGGGAGGGAGGGAGAGAGAGAGAGAGAGCGAGAGAGAGAGAGAGAGAGAGAGAGAGAGAGAGAGAGAGAGGGAGAGAGAGAGAGAGCGAGAGGGAGAGAGAGAGAAAGAGAAAGAGAGAGAGAGTTGCAGTGACAAGAAAGGAGTGGGATGGGTTCCCTCATCAACACAATTCACAGAATGAGTATTATAGATTTAATGAACTATTTACAGCCATTTCCACATTCACTCGGGCTAGTATCGCACGAAAATGTTAGCCCACTTTATGTATGAACAAAAACTATCTAGAAAATGGACACTATAAGATTATTCGATTCTTACCCTCCGCTCGTAACGGGCAGTTGGTATTGTGATCTGGTCTGCCTGCCTGCCTTCTCGCCTGCATGTATGTCTGTCTGTCTGTCTGCGTGTCTGTCTGTCTGCCTGCATGCATGCGTGCTTGCCTACCCGTATGTCTGTCTGTCTGTCTGCCGTCTCTCTGTCTGTCTGCCGTCTATATGTCTATATGAATGTTTGTTGGCCTGCCTGACCTTCTGTGTGAGTGTGCGTGCGTGCGTGCGTGCGTGCGTACGTGCGTGCGTGCGTGCGTGCGTGTACGCGTGCGTGCGTTCGTGCGTGCGTGTACGTGTGTGTACGTGTGTGTACGTGTGCGTGCGTGCGTGCGTGCGTGCGTGCGTGCGTACGTACGTACGTACGTACGTGCGAGCGTGCATGCGTGTGTGAGTGCGTGCACACTCGTGTGTCTGTCTGTAATGAGCTGTATCTCAAAAGTAGTGATCCGATTTGTATCTAAGCTTAATACGGTGACGGAATATGCGGTGGCATGAGATTTACCGACTCTGGCCGAGATCCGGATGAGAGAACCCTGACCTGAATCGCATCAATTTTGAATCTGTAGACTTCCCGGAAATGACTGGTCCGGTTTCGATTCAAACTACAATACCTGAAAGGGTGTGCATCCACTACGAGTTCACAACGTTGGACGATATCCAGAAAAATCGGAGTAAATTCGTAAAATCAGAAACTAAAAAATCCGAGACCGCTATATAGTGTGACAGGAACGCGAGGGTCTGCTCTCTCCGATTGTTCTTGTTAGCTTCTGTGATCATGCATGAGGCTATGTCTTAGTAGTTGTGATTAAGCGAATACTCGACGGGGAATCGAACCCTACAGCATCTAGCATCATAACACATACGCACACACGCCTGCACACACGCACGCACGCGCACGCTTCACTAGACCAACGCCGGAGCACAAACAAACTACTTTACCGGTCAGGATTTCGCGAGTGTGGGTTTCTGACTCATATGGGGATTCTGTGGTAGTTGATTCTGACCGTAATTTTAACTAGCTATACTGTGTTATGTAGGTGCACGAAGCAGCACATAGCAGCATAGCCCACATACACGTCTACTAGAACCACGCCGCATGACACAAATTCTATTTTGCTGGGGAATATTTCACCAGTGTGCGCTTCTGACACGCGGGGGAATTATGTGGCTGATAGGTAGAGAGAATTCCCATTCTTTCTCTCACCCACGCTCTAATGGACAAAGGCAACCACCACAGAATTTCACTGTTCCTCAGAAACCCACACTCGTGAAAGCTTCAAACGCAAACTAGGATTTTTCTCGTGTGGCCATTGGTCTGGTGGAAGTGTTTGTGGACTATGATGCGGTGGCCTATGGCAACAACAGAGAGCAATCGAATTAGTTTCAAAATATTCAACAACATCTTTTTTAAATAGTAAAGGCTTGCAATTCATACAACAACGCTTAGCCAGGCACGGGTTATGCATCAGTCATAACGTAATTGATTATGACGTTATCCTACACACCACGTAGTCGATTATGACATCATGCGATGGATGGATAAACCAGAACAGTCAGTTTGCTTCATATCCTCTTAGTTTCGCGTTTCTAGTCAGCCATTATATAACCAATTTTACCGTGACATTACTACACCATAGTGTTAAGGATGGCATTATTATTATATTCCCTTATGCGATTCTTGCCACAAAGGGAAACGGAGTTACGTCCATTACTTTGATGCACGTTTCTGCTTCCTGTGGATGAAACAATTTTCTAAATGTCAAACGAATATAATACTATGCCTTCGAGATACAGCTCCTTAATAAGCTTTTGAGCCCACAAAACGAATAATGTAGTGCGAAATTCAAAACGTTTGAGGCCAGATCTTAGGGCTTGCGAATTACTAGAATCAACCACAAACTTCCTGGCATTCCCTGATAACTGGATGGCTTAAGGGGCTGTAGGCATATTACACAGACCTAACCTCTCCTGTGTCAATTTGTGGCTTATAATGGTGAAACCGGCCATTACTTCCTCTGCAGTTGTCTTGAGGACTGTCTATTTTCAGGATAAGGGAAGACTATTTTTGAAGATTTACCACTCGGATGACTGGCTCAGTTACTGAGCCAATCAATCTAGTGATACATTTTCAACAAGGGCCTTCGCGTGGTCTGCAAATGGGCACTGACTAAGCAAAAATTTAGATTTTCTTGACCATTAACCATTTACTCATCAAACCGGTAAAAAACATCTTAAAAACGATTTTCCTGTGGGAAATATTGAAAGATAGTGTCAATGTACGTGCTGAAATAAATTGAATCACTTTGGACAAGTCAAAGTTTAAACTTGAGATATTAACCCTGTTTAAACAAACCGTTTTGAGAGCACAAAAGCGGTAATTAAAGACAGGTTGTGATTCAGTTCAAATCATTTGCTTACAAAATGTCTTTGTGGCCACAGAGTTGTGATTCGTTAAAGCATGTTGTCTGTCAACCATGTTTCTAACAGCTACTTTTTATTCCAAAAGACAGATGGCCCTTTGCAGAGTTGGGACACTTTTAAACTTGATTTCTTATATTTTACGCAGTTTTATAAGTCATATGCAAAGATTATTTGTCTGACAAACCGTATATTTTACAACCATACTAATTTCACAGTTGCCTTGCAGACAATTCTGTAGAAATGAATTGCTTTGCTAGAAATGGGCGGGTCATAACTAGAAATGGTCAGAGGATAGCTAGAATTGGATCCATATAGTGCGTGTGCTCCGTAAAGTGGCCGCTTATGAAAGGGTTTACGATTGTTTGCGAAAGCTATCCAAGCCCTTCTTAATCACGTCTATATATACTTGTTAAATAGTCTGCACATTACATTGACCTTGTCCAGATTCAAGCACGATAATCCGCCGAACATGACGTGTATTCTTACATGTAGAATTTTTAACACATATCTGCGTAACTTCGGAAACTCAAGTACGTATCAACATGGTCCATGCGGTTGGGGTGTGAGAAGAGACATGGTTCGCATTTTCGTACAGTTTATGCTTCGAATCCGAATTGGAAATATAGTAGGCCTCTGTCAATAGACTTGATCTGCACATTATCATAATGATTATTTTCACAGGCGATAGAAATATATACCAGTCATTTGTAATTAATTCAGAGGATATCTCACGTAATTACTAAGAAATTGTGGTTTGAATATTGACAGAATTCAGATATACATTACGTGCCATAATGCCACCAGGTTGTCATGATTTTTTGTCCGGAAAATAAGCACGCAAGCCCGCGGTTTGCCATTTTCCGATATCGCGCGTGAGCCGATTTGTCTTGGCCAGTGTTTGCATATCTGTGAGCATACACAAACGCATACAATCACCAATTAAAATTGTAACTTGTATATTACAATTCCGAAGGCATAGTATTTCAGCAGATTTATTTATTAACACTTAGCTCTTAATATTATTAGCTATTTTGCTAAAGAACAAGAATTTGAATAGGTGGCTGAACAAAAATCCGAATATTTCACAGGATGTCTGGAAATCTGCATTTTCGGATAATTCCGGAGAGATTATCGCCCTGGCACCCATTGGAAACAATCAAACGGTATGCTTTATCGGGCATAATGTCAATGACCTCACGATAATAAGGAACCCAATTTGTAACTAAACTCCGCCCATTTCTAGCTTTGTCCCGCCCATTTTGTATGCGTATTTGAACGGACTGTTTTTTACTTTGAACGTTGAATTCCTAGAAACTCAATTTCAATGCAGGCAAGCTGCTGAATATTTTGAAACTAATTTGACTTGGGCCTTTTTGTTGTACATGAGAGTTCTCACTAGACATCTAATCAGGAATAATGCCTCACACCCCGACACCCCCACCCACAATTATGCTGGTTTAGCAAACAGATACTAATACATGCATTGGTAGCATTGCTGTTGTTCACGTGGGAATTATAATTAGGTAAATAGAAATAGTAAATGTGTATTCGTTCCGATGTCTTGGTTTCAATGTCCGGAACACAATACTCGTAATTCAAGTTCAATCTGTTTCCATTACACAATCGTTAAAACATATAGCGATATTGCGCTAAACGCAGCAAACAGAAAATTACTAAATCAACAAATAGATTAATTGGATACATATTATTAAACAGGAGTAATTTACAAATGCAAATATGTTGCCATGGTTGCAGTAGTTAGATCATAGATATGTTATTTATCCAATATTTGAATACATGAATACAATACAGGAATGTCGTGTTTTAATAGATGCACCATGCTCGCCATCAAAGTGATAGTAAATATATGCTTATTATATGTTCGTCACACGTGAATGTCAATAACATTAGCAGCGTTATTATTCGTGGATCAATGAAATGTGAAAGATTGTCTTGTATAGACCATTCTCTATTTATAACAAAGTTACTGTAGACAAGGTTTCTCGTGTTTCAGTTCAATGATCTCAATGATTTTGTAGAGGAATTTTGGAATGGTGAAAGAAGTCATCGAAAAATCAATGATAACTATTGACGGTAAATCCAATTCAACGTGGCAAATTTGTATTCCGAAGGCTTGCGTACTTAAATATTGACATTTTTGTCGTCAAAATCTAATACATAATATGTGATCAATATTCCCAAATATTTTGGTCT
>CM067368.1:81011391-81148891 GCA_034401795.1 Chaetoderma sp. LZ-2023a
ATCTCGCTCATGTTGCTGCTGCTGCTGCAGGTGTTGTTGTTGTTGTTGTTGTTGTTGTTGTTGTTGTTGTTGTTGTTGTTGTTGTTGTTGTTGTTGTTGTTGTTGTTGTGTTGTTGTTGTTGAAGATGATGATGGTGATATGGACATTTTGTTTCGTCTTTGTTTCTACTCGTCATTCAGTCCTCCCTGACATTTCACACCACCTATTCTATGGATAAGTCCCGACATCAGTGTGAAGCCTGATTGCCGATTCACTGGCCTGCAGGGTTTTAGTAGGGCTCCCATTCTTAATTAAAATCGCTATATTTATGGTAATGATAAATGTAACTTGCCTAACCTTTAGAGTGGTATTGTAGGAGTAACTAATGACATCTTCACCAAGGCCATTTTTCGATTCATCACTTTGGTTGGTTTTAAAAGGGCACCACACCCTGCCCCCACCCATTGTTAGGTATGTACATTTTAAAATCGATACTCTTCCGTTATTAAAGAACAGATCGCGATAAAGTTTGATAAGAATATTCTATAGCTGCCGCTTGACATCATTGCCAAGCTGGATTTTCGATTTACTACCCTGCTCGGTTTTAGTACGGTGTCTCACCCGTAAAGTTTAAAATCGCTATGCCTCCGTTATTGATGAATGATCTCTATAAAATGTGGGAGGATTATCCTATATGTATTGCTTGACATCAGTACGGGGCCACATTTTCGATTTACTGCCATGCCCGATTTTCATAGGGCGCCTTACCGTTACATTTCAAAATCGCTATTCCTCCATTACTGATTGGCATATCTTAATAAGACTTAGACATAATATTCTATGCTCGACTCTTTCGAGATCATTATGGGGGCCTGATTGTTTATTTACTGAACACGGGTTTTTAGAATGTTGGGCCACCAGTCAATGTTATAATCATTAATCCTCCATTACAGATGCACGGATATAGTGATACATCTTGAGAATGGTCTTATATGGGCCACACTCGATATCATACAAAGTCTATATTTCCGATGCAGTACCATGCTGGGTTATAGAAGGTGGTTCACCCTTTATTTTAATTCTACAAGGCGGCCACCAGTCAATGTTATAATCATTAATCCTCCATTACAGATGTACGGATATAGTGATACATCTTGAGAATGGTCTTATATGGGCCACTCTCGATATCAGTACAAAGTCTATATTTCCGATGCAGTACCATTGCTGGGTTATAGAGGGTGGTTCACCCTTTAATTTTAATTCTTTACCTCATAACCGAGCCGATTTTCGATTATCTTCGTGATAAGATTTAAAATGTTGCCCGCCCTTAAATTTTGAAATCTATAGATGCTGTAGAACACTCCAGATCTTACCTTGCGCGAGCTGTTTCTTGCTCGCTAAGGTGCTGTCATGGCCTGCCTCAGTAAGATAAATCCTGTGGAAAACTCTAGTCTAGCTGCATTGTCTATATACTTCTACGGCATGGCTGTAACGGACCAATAAACAATTTGGCCTGTTTCTAAACGGCGCAGGCCAATCTACCATTTTGTTATCGCCGCACCCGATTGTAAACGGCGCAGACCCACAATGTTAATTTGTCAATTTGTCGGCGCACCCGTCATTGACTTGATAATCGAGACACTCATTTTCGTGATAACTGTTCTAGTCTAGCGTTCTGTTTATCCGCAGTTGGGCATGGAATAATCATATAATTTTCTTGACCATATTTAACCAGTAAAGGGCATTGGGTTACTGAGCCTATAGCCAACTTATGTGCTCAAATCCCACCAATCTTCTATAACTGCAGTTGCCTGCAGTCACGCGTAAGCAGGCGTCAGACTTAATTAAAATAACCGGATTTTATTCCCAAGTTTCCATCTAAATCCATGATTAATGTGATTAATAAGGAGTACTCTTACGCCCCGATGATAATAATAATTCTCCGGAGGTTAACGCATTCCTTACAATTCTCGAGGTTATTATGAAGCAGCAATGAATCTTTCTAGTAATTTATCGCGGGTTATTGGGATGCTGCAGTTACTAATATGCAGAGATAGCGCTAGGGATCGACTAGGATCAGCTGAAAGATTGAGGCCTCGTGCACTGCTTCTAGGAATGGAGAGGGTGGGATGGGTGGACTGTGTGTTTGTCACCTTATTTCTCTAGTTCGATACACACGAGCCAACAAGACCCTAACATGTAACAACGCAGATTACTGGGTTGATGCTGGGCCGATACCGGGCCGACACTGAAAGTATTGGCATGGTATCGGCCCATTAAGCTGTGTTATCTGGGGATGAATACAGCAACCTGCATACAACAAGTTGAATACAACATTTGTTGTGTACAATTCGAATCTGTTTGTGTGCTAGCTTTGCCCCGCTTATCACAAAACTACTTTCAAAATATTCAACAGCATGTTTACTAAATAGTAACGACATGCAATTCGTACAACAACGCTTAGCCGTCATCAATTAGGCGTTCGTGACGAACGTATATACGCCATTCATGCTGTAATTGATTATGACGTCATCATTCACGTCACGCAGTTGTTTATGAGGTCATATTATTGATGGATAAACTAGAATCCGTCATTATAACATGGGACACGCAAAGTACTACACTGCGGTGTCCACTACGCGAGCATGACGTCAGACTTATCACGCCTATTCACGAAACTGATCCGCCATTGTCAAAGCATAATGTCTTCATGGTCACGAATTTATGATGCAGGACTATGGTTAACATATTTATAATGGAGCAGCCCGACCTGTCGCTCGAATATATGATGCAAAATTTAACTGACGGCACAATTACACTGAATTATCTATGTCACGAAAATGGAAAAGCCAGTAACGATTGTTTGAATTGTATGTCTTAAGTGAAAATACAATTTATTGAACATTCTGTTGAATATTTAGAAACTAATTTGTCAATGAACAGTTGCTGATGAAGTAGATACGTACGTCACGAACGAATATTTGAAGACGGACTATGCTTTGTTGTACGAATTGTATGTCTTTACTATTTAATAAATATTATTTTGAATATTTTGAAACTTATTTGACTGGGCGCTGTTGCAGCCATAGGCAGCAACAGCGGCCCAGTCAAATTAGTTTCAAAGTATTAATCAGCTTATCAGTATAGTTTACTGGAAATGGATAGGCAGGGAGTTCAGAGATCGATCGATCCAAACACGAGCGAGGTGTGGGCGGAGCTTAGCTGGAGAGGGGCTGGGCATAGCTAAAACTGGAAAGGGCCATTCCCATAAATCTAACTGTATAATTATTCGTAATTATTCCCTTATCAGAGAAAGGCAGATGCCCTTACAGAATGGTTTAAAGGTGCACATTCACACCAATATTTTTGCCTGAAAATAAAATGGTTAAAATTGTATACTGTTCGAGGGGTAATTTATCGGAAATAAAATCATCATATTTTAAGCTTTATTTGCTGTCGCTACATCTGGGCACGTAACATAAGCCTATAAAAGTATACAAATTTAACAACTGTGTTTTCAAGCAGTCTGGTGTAAATGCGCACCTGTAATGATCAATTCACAGAACCAGACGGTACACCGTTAAACCATTTGGTAGGCGATGCCAGGCCACTACAGACACACATTGAAAGAACTAGCATTGGGAACTAACTTAAGACTCTCAGGAATGGAGGCGCAGTTGGACCTGCCAACTTCAGCAACTGAGTGTTTACATATTCAGCTGATACCATTTCGAAACCAAACACAGACATATTAGCATCTGCCTTAATGCACCATCTCTACATCGATGGTGGTTACCAAGGTACTCTGTAGCGATGCTTATGACCAAGAAGCGATGCGTTCCACCAGCAAACGCACAGCTTATCATTCTCCTCAACAGCATCCAGAAAATACTGTCCAATGTGAATTTGTGCCACTTTGTTTCCAAATAATCAACAGCTTCCTTGCATAGTTACCTTGCAATTGTGATTCTGGGAATTATATTACTTGGGAATTGGGGTGGGTGGTGAGTGTGATTATCTGCGTATCCTAACACATAACACGTTGAGTGAACAAAGCAGATTGCTCCGGTCGTCACGGCATTCCTTTCCTTATCCACAGGTAGGTTACTTAGTCGTTTATATACTTATGTTGAGAATGGCTGCACGACACGTTATTTCGATATCTGGTACTCTTTGTGCGGACTGCAATGTAGAGAATTGACACGCGGGGTGGGCGGTGGTGGGTGTTCAATAGCGATAGAATAGCGGCCTGGCCAAGGACAAAGATATAGAAACCCGCGTAGCCATAAGCATGGCTTATGATATCAGAATAGTACTAGTGTTTTTAGAACACGTTAATACTAACATGGTTCAAGAAATGTAGCATATCTTAACAATTATTAACATGCGTAGATGTAATGCCATCTAATTAGAAAAATGTACTTAGTTCAAATTTCTCTGACAATGCAGTTTACTAAGCGAGTACCAGGCCAATACGGCAGCGTAAGGCAGCAATGTTTTTCAATGCAAATATTTTCAGAATAATCAACAGAACATTTCTTGTATCATGCTCACAATCGTACTAACAAATATGTCTTTGTTTTGGAAACACGTTGTCTTATTTATGAGCTATATACTGTAGCAAATGCGTGTGCCACATGCATCATCAATCATCTCACATTCAGGAAGAACAGTTGGTAATGGAGGAATCCTGTTTTAGTTATGCCACCCCCATATCTCACTAAGTTCCACACACGATTTGCCCCTTTGTGATCGATCGATCCCCGAACACCCTGACTATCAGTTTCCAGAAAACTATACAGGTACAGGTGATATATGTTGAGTCAAATCAGTTTCAACATATTCAACAGAGTGTGTATTAAATGGTAAAGACATACACTCCGTACAACAACAGTTAGTCCGACTCCAATTATGCGATCGTGGCAGACTTATCTACGTCAGTCTTGTCGTCATTGACTATGACGTCATTCATACACGTCACGTAGTTGATTATGACGTTATATCATGGATAAACTGGTATGATTATTTATGGGTCAAAGGCATTGGACATTGTAATTGATAGTCAGAAACATACTATTACCTAATATTTGAGTCACCCGATGACAATGTACAATTGGCAGTTATTCTACACTGCTCAGAATAGCCACAACCAGGCAAGTGCTTCTTCAGCTTTTTTTGTTCAGCAAAGCACAAATTGAATGGAGGAATCCAATCTGTTACTCACGTTTATGAAGTTATAATGAACTACAGCACATGTATGCTGATGTCACAATCAAAAGGCATAGTGAATAACGTCGCTCAGTCCATCAAGAACCTTTAAAGAAAGTGTATTATGTGTACGAAATGTATGACTTTACTACTTAATAACCATTCTGTTGAATATTTTGAAACTAATCTGACAGGCGCATTATTGGTGGCATAGGCAACAAACGCAGCCATTCAAATTAGTTTCAAAATAGTCAACGGCTTACCTGTATAGTTTTCTGGAAACTGATATTCAGGGAGTTCAGAGTTCGATCGATCCCAAAATGTGCAAAGCGTAGGCGGAGGGTAGGTAGAGATGGGCTGGGCATAGATAACAATGGATTCATCCAGCGACATGGCTGTAATGGACAGTAAGTTGCATGTATGAAAGATCTATGAATTAAGCTCATTCACCGTAAGCACAGACCAGAGGTCATATAACAAATCCAGCAATATGTCAGGATGGGATTTGGACATGTAGGATCGAATACTTCAGATTAATATATTTACATCATTTATTCCTTGTTATGGACATTGTTTTAAAAAGACACATGTTGCATGTAATGTGAAGTCATACAAGAATGTCTGTAATACTCACTCACATTGTTCTGCACATGCAGTCATAAATTAAAATATGATGATAACCTGAAGATATTTGAGAGACATGCGTATTTACTTTTCTATGCAATGATGTTAGAATACCGCAACTAGACGAGTAAATCGCTACATTTTATAGTGCTAGTTTGAAAAATGTTAATAATATTGCACGCTATAATATTGAATGAGTTCGCCAACCATATGCAACGGCAATCAACACTACAAAGTAAAGATGTGATCTCTCTCTTTGACTGGATTAGATAGCACCACAAAACATTTTAATGTCACATCTTTCCAGGACCCTATTTCGCTTGTCTTCAGGAATTTGGACATTGTATATGGGCTTCATGTGTCCTATACTTGACTCTGTTGCTGGAAATGGTATTTGTTTGGTACGATATGTTGCCTCTTGTGTAGGATTACAACTGAACCTTTATCAATACATGGCAGTAAGTTGTTCTGGCATAGGTTATTCTAAATTTGTTAGCGATTGATGTATACGAGGTGGCACTGGATGACATGTACCAAGGAATGTGAAATATTCCCAACCTACCAGAAAACTATCCATCCTCAAGATTATGTGTTTAATTGTTCTGAATGGACGGTTCCAGTTTATCCATCAATATATGCATCATAACCCACTACGTGGCGTGTAGGATAACATCATAACCCACTACGTGGCGTGTAGGATAACATCATAACCCACTACGTGGCGTGTAGGATAACATCATAACCCACTACGTGGCGTGTAGGATAACATCATAACCCACTACGTGGCGTGTAGGATAACATCATAACCCACTACGTGGCGTGTAGGATAACATCATAACCCACTACGTGGCGTGAAGGATAACATCATAACCCACTACGTGGCGTGTAAGATAACACCATAACCCACTACGTGGCGTGTAGGAACCCACTACGTGGCGTGTAGGATAAAATCATAACCCACTACGTGGCGTGTAGAATAACATCATAACCCACTACGTGGTGTGTAGGATAACATCATACTCAATTACAGTATGAATGACTCGATTTAGTCCGTCTTAAATGCTTAATGACACGTTGTACGAAGTGCATGTTTTTACTATTTCATAAGCATATGCAGCAACAGCACCCAATCAAGTTAGTTTCAAAATATTCAACAGCTTACCAACATAGTTTTTCTGGAAATAGTTTGTCAGTCTGTTCAGGGATCGATCGATTCAAACGCGACCGAGATGTGGGTAAAGCTTAGCTGGAGATAGGAGGCGCATAACTACACCTGGAAACGTTCATTGCCCAAAATAAAGGGCACCAATCCGTAATTTTAGCACAATCGAAGACAATTTATTCAACTTAAAATGTTCTGCATATTTTTATTTCGCTTGATTTATCATTCAAATTCCGAACCAAGAATTCAGGTGTTATTATTGATTTCTAAAGTGGTCTACTCATGATCGTTTTGGAATTTCTAAGGGAATTATTCACATCTAGTTTCCTCGTAGTCAGGGTCGTTATGTAACAACTATTGATTTTCACGCATTTACTCCGGCACGAGTTGATGTATGGTACTCGGCATATGGCAGACATGTTTCCGAGTGCCATGGATTATGTAATTTTATTTCCCTAGCATTCGACAAGTGTGAATATTAACGATCACGGGACTGGAATCCAGATATCTAATGCAGCATTCTGGTGAAATAAACTGTGTCCGAACACGGCAGCTTCTGGAAACCATGTTTACCGAAAACCGCTGACTAATTCACGGTGTCGGAGATCGATGCCATTGGAAAATATGTCAACTTTTTTATGATAAATATAATCTCAAACTCGGTTAAAGCTCGTAAAAGTGATGTTTTCCACTCGGTTGATAATAGTGATATTACATGTGACCTCGCTCGATATCATCTATATATAGAACTGACGTCCCTTGTCAACAACATATCTACATGACTGGATAACGCATGACATATATAGCTGAGCTTTTGTGAGGTGACCTGCTGCCCCTGTATGGGATCTAATACGGCCACATTGCTCATCACCACATGACAAGACCAGTATAATACTAAGGAAAGTGAACTCACGCAATGTATTCTGTGAAGAAATTGTGAGATCTGTCATAGGTAATTAGCTATGCATTCAAACGATAGTGATTACTCTGAATGCGCGATGGTAGAGGCTGTTTAATTTGATAACAGGATGCTTTAAAGAGACCAACAAACTCATGAATATATATGCCTAGCGGGAGAGCATGGGGGAGGTGACGGTGAGGTCTGGGAGGATGATGGACCGGTGAGGGAAAGAGGGGCGGGGGGAAGACAGTGCGGGAGAGGGAGAGAGAGCGACAGAGAGAGAGCGAGAGAGAGAGAGAGAGAGAGAGGTGACTGGGAAGAGATAGTGGGGAGAGGGTGGGGAGAGGGCGGTGGGGAGGGAGAGGTTCGCAGAGGGGGGGGGGGGGTTGGGGTAGGGGTATGGGGGAGCTGAGGTAGTGGGATAGGCTAGGTGAGGGTCGAGGGTCTGAGAGGGTTTGAGAGGAGGAGGGTGGGAGATGGGTTGAGCGACAGAGAAAGAAAGACGGATACTGAGAGAGAGGGGAATGAGAAATTTTAATATAGAGGAAACACAAGTAGAATAGAGCAGTTTTGTAGGAATGAGCAAAACATGAACTAACGATGATCATGGTAGTCATTTATTGCAAGCTGTAAAATAATCTATTGGCGGAGGCCGGCACAATATAATAAGTAACATCTATGGATGTCGCGCGCAAAGATGTTGCTGTATTGAACATGCTTTTAACCATTCAGCATGTACAGATCAGAAATGGCTTAGTAATGGTTATTATCTCTTGAGACGGCTTAACCCATTAACGATCGAATCGTCCAAATCGGGCTCTGCAGCGGTCGTGAGAAATGTCAATTGTAGGCCAATAGAAGACAATTTTTGAAACTTTAACACTGGAATGACTGACTCAATAAATGAACCTGTCATTTCAGTGGTAAATCTCCATAAATAGTCTTGAATTGTCCTGGAAACTGACATCGATGGGCAAACATATGAATATTCTTGACCATCAATACTGGCATGGTCGCGAAAAATATCCATGCAGGATAACAAAAAGACTATTTCACTAAATAATAGTGGTGCGAAATCAACTGCTCTTGGCCTGCAAATGAACATACAATAAGCAAACATTTTAATTATTTTGGAAAATTTTAACTAGCTAAAAGGGAATTGATATATGTAGAATTGTAAGCGCCTTGAGGCGCTGTTGACATAAGAGGGATTACGACAGTTCAGTGGTATATTTTGAAATTAATTCTACTTGGGTTTACCTATGACAGATTGAAATAACATTAGATTTAAATAGTTACTCAACGACGTAGTGTAATCAGTCACAGGTGAGCGATATCGCTGAGAGCTACGCCGGCGTGGAATCGATTTCAACTTTGATACACGTCAGTGGAAGTTGTGTCCTTTTCATGTAAATGTATACACCTCTGTTTAAAGTGGCCATTGTTTCTTTTAATAAGGACAATGCCAAACTGAGCTGTCAATCTGTGGGTAGAATTGATGCAGGAGTAGATGAAGCCAGGTTAATTAGATAGAGCAAACCAGCGCTAGTGGGTCAATGAAACAGTTGACACATTATGCGAACAACTATTGTCAATGTTCATATGGAAGAGTACATTGCAGACCATTGATGCGTGTTCCTTATAAACAAATGTATTTTGTATTGAGAGATAAATAGACCTCTATATTACACGTCTGGTTTCCATGAGTGCCAAATCTGCATATGATGGTGGCCAAGTGGATATAATATGTTATTATAGGTGGGTACCAATAGAATGTAATGGATGAATCAAGTTTTAGCTCTAGCCCGCCAATCTTTAGCTAAGCTCCATCCACACAGTCCACACTTCGCCCATGTCGGGATCGATCGACCCCTAAATTACCTGACTATCAATTTCCAGAAAACAATACAGGTGTTGAATACTTTAATTTCACAGGGTGCTTTTGCTGCTTATAACAGCAACAGCGCCGAGTCAAATTAGTTTCAAAATATTCAACAGAATGTTTACTAAGTAGTAAAGATATACAATCCGTGCAACAACGCGTAGTCCGTATTCAATTAAGCATTCATGACGAACATAGCCACGTCATTCATGACATAACTGATCATGACGTCATCATATACATCACGTAGTTGATTATGACACCATATGATGTATTCACTGGAATCCTCCATTCATGGTTAACGTATTTATATACGAAGGATATGATCCGTCACGTAAGTATATGACGTCATAATCAAATACTTTACATAATCGCTAACATCACAATCATAATGGCATAGGTCTCTTGCGAAAATCGAGAAGTCCACCACGAAGTTCTACAAATAGTATCTCTTTGATGAGCTCCTAATCTAATCAACATTATAGTTAATATTTTGAAAGTAGTTTAACTGTCCAGAAGCTGTTGCTGCCCTAGATTCTGGGCATTCACATTTCAAATTCTCAAGTCGATTCCAAAACGTATACATTATGCGTAAAGCATCGCTAGGAACGGGTGGACATTGCTAGAAAGGGATACCTCTATTTCTAGACATCATTTAATAATCAAATAAGAAGACATTAGGAAGACATTATTCTAATGGCCAGAAACACAAAGCATGGACCATGAATTACCATGGAGAAGTATGCCGACGCGTAATATGCATAAGCTGTCTAATTGACCATCCCTGTGAATGACACCCATGCGATCTCATATAAGCCATTGCTAGATAGTGAAAGATTCAATAGTTGTAAAGCAGTCTATGTTAGTGGCACTATTAAATAATAGTTACACCTTTACTCACGGGCATGTACAGGTGAAAGACACCTTTCTTTGATGGGCCATTGGTTGTTCCAGTTGAGGTAAAGATATTATAGTAGGATACGAAGCTTGATACCACAGGTACAACAGATGGAATGCGAGAATGGAAATACGAAAGCTTGCTAACAAGCACATTAGAGAAATGGTTATTTCTATTGGGAGCATATCGGTGACAATAATATGAAGCTAGTTAATACCATTTCGCACTTCAAATACCAGAAAACAGATGGTAGCTTATAGAACTATGTAACTGTGAATTGATTATACAGAAATGGATGCATATGCTTGTTCTGATGATGATGATGGCGGTAATGACTGACTTTGTTCTGTAGCTGAAGAAGTGAAAACCTCTTTCAGCTGCAATCAGTTTTTTGCTAACCTTTTCCACACTGTACTCGTCCTCAGCGGACGTTCTAAGCTCCTTTAGGTTCTTTCTCTCGGTAGTTGTCCTAGATTACGTTCTTTCAAGTCTGATCGCAAAACTCTTGGTATGTTGATGTTGTGGCGTCCTTTGCGTGTCTAGTACATGTTGGCATCTACGCCTGCATTTTCTAGTGCCTTGTGAGCAGGCGCGTTTTCGGGCATCCGAAGGACATGTCCGAACATAGACAACTGCTGTTACGCCACACTCACAAACAGGGGCTCAGCGTTCCACAGTTTCTAGTGTGTTGCATTTGATATTAGACTGTGCGGTCAGTGATCATTCGCACTAGTGTCTTTGAAACGCATCCGGAGAATTTGATCAAATGTAACATTATCTCGTATCAGATATAAGACCGCCAAATTTACTGGAAACTGGCAGATTGGTTAGACGAGATGACATTGATACAATCAAGAGACACAGGTCCTTCAATTTCTCCATCACGTCTTCTGCGATGATGACGAGCAATGTCTGATGATATTCTTAATAACATAAAACCAAATCTTCTCGTCAAATCAACACTTTCTGCACACTTTGAGACATCAATAAGATCACCACAAGATGATGGTTTATCACTTACTACCTCGCCGCAGCACTATCATCTTTTCGAGACACCCTATAAGAACAGGTCCTCCAATCACAAGAATAGGGATGCCATGGTGATTCTAGTAAATTAATAATAAAATTTGAATGCCGGTTCTCAAAGATAATGTAAAATTAGAAAACATTTACAAAACAGTCAATTAATATGATGTGACACCAGAGCGTTTATTTTAACGTGTCTAGTTTTTGTCTTCTGACACTCTCTGTCCAGTGGAATTCCATCTCTGGCAACTTTGGCATAATTTAAAACACATATTTGCTTTTCAGCTTTTCTAGCCAGCGGGATTCCATTCATAAAAACAAAGATCCATATTTGGAAAATGTGACTTCTTTATTTTGTCAGCCTTTCCATCAATAAATTCTATATAAGATATAATAGTGCTCTATAAGGTACATTAATCCCAAGCCCGCTATTATTCAGAGCAATATATAAGTCCGAACGAGTACAATAAGCTGAGAAGCGTTCAAGTCTCCCAGCCAAAGATATCTGGGGGAAAAAGCGATTCCTAAGATACAGTAATCCAGTCTGTCAGTTAAGTATATGACTTCATAAGGAAGGGAGACTGACGTCACAATCGAATGTGTAATGAATGGCATATTTAAGTCCATCATAAACGTTTAATAGTCCGTCACGTTGCACGAATTGCATGTCTTTACTATTTAATACACATTATGTTGAATATTTTGAAACTAATTTGACTGGGCGCTGAAAGTAACGTACGTTGCTGCCATAGGCAGAACAGCACCCAGACAAATTAGTTCAAAATATTCGTCAGCTTACCTACATATTCTTTTCGACGTTCAGGGATTTCGCGGTTCAATCAATACAACAAGGACAACGCGCTGACGGAGCTTAGCTAGGAATGGAGGTGGCATAAATAAAACTGGATTAATCCATTATGACACATTTTACGTACGTAAGGTGGTTGTATGGGAAATGGCTCGGAAATATGGTGTTGCGAATGGAAATAACTGAATATAATTAGTCAGCATACGCGTGGATGCATGCATCTCATCTCGTCTTGTTTAAGACACTTAACGCCTCCTGTGGTAAATGAGCTCTGCAATGGCCAATACCGCTAAAAACGGACTATGTACTGGTCTCAGGAATGTTCATGTTTTCAGCCAAGAGAACATGATTTTTGAAAATGTGCCACTGGAATGACTGGTTCGGTTACCGAGCCAGTCATTCCAGTGGTACATTTTCAGAAATATCCTTCTCTCACCAGGTAAATAGACACTAGCTAGGAAAAAAACCCTAGATTTTCCTGGCCACTTTCATGGTCAAGCCGGCGAAAAACAGCACCTGTTATTTTTGATAATTTTTTCGTACAACTTAGAATTTTGAGCGCTTTGAGGCGCTGTTGACACATGAGGGGTTAGACCGTGCTATAAGAACACGATTGAGGTAATTTAATTGGAAACACCAATTTCCAACTAAAGGTCTTTAACAGGCTGGAATCAATACAGCCAATTCTTCTACATAGTAAACGTAATCCGTAGCTACGCGTGGGGCGTTCTCTCTTAACCTTTGATCACTCATATCAGCCAAAAATAGCTAGTTGAGTGGTGTAAAGAAATGTCGATTCGCAGAGCAGGTGAAGATTATTTTTGAAAATGTACGAATGAAATGCCTGCTCGATATGCGAGACAGCCATTCCAGTCGTAAATTTTCAAAAGCAGTCTTCGCTTGATCTGCCAATGGACATTTTCTATGAGAAAATTTAAATTTTCTTGAACAAATTTGAGTGTTAAAGGGTTAAGCCTCGAACTGACCACTCATTTTAGCAGTATGAAAGTAGATGCATATAATATTGATATCAGAGTTTCTCTCAGAGAATAGAAAGCCAGAGAAATGAAGCGCATTGGGCAAGACGATGCATACGTGAAAAGAGTTAAATTCCTCTCTACATAAAGAGAGCCAAGTGTTATCCATCAACGGTACACCACATTGCTTAGGATATAAAGGTGTCAGTATTGCACTGAATGGCGCCGCTGGCCAAAGGACCCCAATTTACTCGTGTTGGTTTCTGTATTTTACTGTCATACATAGTACATGAGACATCACATTTGTGTCCAGAGCACGTGTACGCCAGAACAATGAAAGGGCCAGTAGTAGGTTTCATTCACGAATGATACACATTGATTTGTACGAGATTAAGCCTTTGAAAAACCGTTTCTAGTCATAATGTTGTATGGAATATGTATAGAATTTCGAAGGTTAACGAGAGTGCTGTTACTTCGCAATCGAAAGCACCGGTTGTAGCTGTACTGGGGCTTGCGTGCGGGCGTGCGTGCGTGCGTGCGAAAGCTGGTGTTTGTTCTGCTCCGCTTTGCCTCGTTGGCATGTGGATGGCATGAGAATGAAGGGAACCATTCCCATGCCCCACCCACGTGTAGCTAAGCTCCGCCCACATTGTACTCGCATTGGAATAGATTTGAAGCTGCACACCTTGAATTCCCAGAATCTAAGTGTCTAAGTAACTAACTTTAAGGTAATCTGTTAAATATTTTGAAACTGATTTGACTGAGGTGCTGCTGCGTCTGAGAGCAAATTAGTTCTAAAATATTCAAGAGATTGTGTACTAAATTACAAACATTACAACTTTCGTGATGGCGGTACGTCATTCTGATTGTGACGTCAGCTGAGAAGTGACGTAGTCAGGCAGCATTTGCCTTTATTTTGAGACTACTTTATAACATTTGACAACTCTAGTTTTTAAATTTATTTTTGGGGTTTATACATTAAGAAATCAGATACAACTTGTTGCCTCGTTTACAGATTGCTTTTTCATCATATATCGATGCAATCTAGTTACACACTATGATGATGCCCAAAGTGATCAAGATTGCATACATAAATATGATCCAGGCCATAACATAATTATCCTTTCTGTGCCCATTTTATTAATCTTAACACAATATATTCAATGTAAGCCCACTGTATGTATCTCATTATTTCCAGGGTAATATTGTTGTACACAAATATCTAACCCTTTTAATCCTCATATCCCAATGGCCAAATCTCACGGAAAAAAGATAGGCAAGCTACTTCAACAATATTTAAATCTAATTTAACTCAAATTTCTTCTTCCCTAACGCAGTCACAACTGCCAGTCAAATTATTTTTTAAATTAAATTCTACTAGATATAGTTGGTAGACGATATAGAAGGTGTGCGGTTTGTCAGGTGGAAAAGGTCAAAAAATATATATATATATATACTTTATAATATGTGAATATTTCTAAAATATATTCGTCTAAAATACACAGAATATGCCCATATCATTTTCATGCTATTAATACAACATTCAGAAATATATTAATTATATGGCATAGATCATGATCATGCACATTTATTTTTAACATAGCTTAAAATATATATATGTGTATATATTAAATATAATCATCTGCTAATATAGGAATCAGGCTTGGATCTTCCAGAACGATATCGTGATAACACCACTAATTACTTCAGGCTTTCTAGTTACATGGACGATGGAGTATGACTATCCCGCCTGTGAAGGGGCATGGGATGTCCCTTTTTACTGGCAACTACCAAGTCATTGGGACGCGATCAAAGTATTTTCCAAAGACTAGGATAGACTCGGTAAACATGCAGATGTGTTATGGCGAGTAAAGTACTAGACATTTTCCGAGGAAATACAATACTGTTATGATATTACCACAGAAAGTGTTATCAATCCCCCAGTCACCAGCCCTGACAAGGTCATGCTCAAAAGACGTATGAGTAGGAATTACAAAAACGTATGTTCTTCAGCAGGATCTAAGACACGATGGTGTGGGGGACAAATGGAGAACGCTCATCCTTAAAATCAAGACAATATTCGAAAAGAACACGATTGCATTTTGCCAAAGTGTACGGTGTTACATCTAGCGGCGGAGGGGGGGGGGAGTTACAAATAATGCATGCTGTAGGAGAGATATCTACATATGTCAAGATACGATTTATGAACAAGAAAATATTGGTAAAGTTAGCATTGGAATTAAAATAGATATTATAGTGCACGCTTGTAATTACAGATTGAAGTGAATTGGAATTTCCAAGTACTGACATGCTCTCTATCCATGCAGCGTATAAATGCATTCTGGAAGAGAATGGGTTGGCTAGCAACATAGAAACCAATTATAAAGGGCAGATAAAACCAATTTACTTGAGGCAACATCAGGTGTAAACTGCGATGTGTGGGTGCAAACTAGGAATTGTATTCTCAATTCTAAGAGATGAGATGGAGATCTTGTACAAAACACTGCCAATTATTCATACGATATCTCAAACATGAAGAACTGTCGTAAAGCGTGGAATTAGACCGCTATATGCAATTGATAATATTTACTTGGCCAGTGATTCAAGTTCATTTCAATGTGCGAGCTGTTAATTGCACAGAAAGATTAATATGGTGTTGTCCTGCTTATTAGAGTTGTGAAGCTTGACCTGACCATTCAGGACAAAGCCCTGAAGACATCATTAGGCAGAATTATTTTAACTATGATATGCCAGCTGATGCTACTGTATCTAACAGAGCCTACGATCTTCACACTATGGAGGGAATATTACTAATTATGAACACTACAATAGCATACAGTTACTTATACCTGGTTGTGCAGTGGCACACGTAGTAGGGGTAGGTGTAGGTGTGGGGTTGTAATAGATGTTAATTCAGTACCAGAAGTAGACTATACCCAGGAGGTAGCAGACGCAGTAACATTCAAGCACACGGCAACATAGTTAACCAGCCTCGGTAGAACTCTCTCTCAGAGAAGTATCCACAAAAGCAACCGTCCGTCCCTGGGACAAATAACCATCATTGGGACAAATGACACTCAAGATACTCCCACGATGGCTCCGTTAATACAAATAGTACGATATGTGTGTCACCTTCTGAAATGGCAAGGCAAGTACACACGACTGGTCCACATTCAATTATTTGATAAATGACAAAACACCAATATGGTATGTTGGAATTGTATCCCTACTGTATAAGTGAAGTCCAACGGAATTGCGAGTACTTCTTACAAGTTTAAAGCAGGTACGAACAATACACTGTATGGGTGGTGGGGAATGGTACTGACCACTCATAGTCTTAGCTAGTGATTTATAGAATCGTGCAGTAACGCTAAAAGACTACACTATTAACGGGTGCATTCAACTTGGGCCCTTATACATTATGGCAGCGCTGACGTATCTTGGGAAGTACATCAAAGGAAGTAACATTAACTTGGCATGCAATGTATCTGGTGTGTATGGATCAGCACTGCACGACAGGTATTGGTTGATGGTCATATATACAGCTGCAGTGAAGCTTACACAATGACGCTTGTCGCATCCCCAACCTTTTCTAAAAGTGTGTTTCTCGGAGAAGGAATACATACAACGCATGGAGCAGGTTAGTCAAGCAGTTGATGCATTTGAATCATATGCAGATGAACAGACAGACAACAGAGATGCCGTATTTAAATCAAACTCGATTAAACTGCGGTAGGTGCTGTCCAATTGTAATGTATTTGGACGAATAAACGAGTGGAAATAAAATGTTAAAGGTATTCGGAAGTTCCTCACAAGATACATGCACCAGGAAGAGGTGTTGCATATGTTTACTGCTGCAACAAGGACATCAAACGGGAAGTTCACTTAACTAAAATGGAAGATCTGGTGGCATACTTCCATGCTCATGATCATTTCAACTATTGGTGATGGGGTCTAATATATGTAGCAAATATGTTAGAATTGCAAATTACAGATCTTCAGACATGGTCGTTCTTAGAGGATGGCAATGTTATGATTACAAAACACCGCATTTACTGCTATAATTGATCCAGATCATGGCATTGAACAAGAGCACAGGAAGATGCCGATAAAGGCAGGTTTCATTTGGCATGACAGACAGCGATCATGAGCTAGCATTTCCAAAGCGTGATATGCTTAATTGTGTAATATGTGCTATGCATACTTTGTCGGTATAACAAACGTATACATTATTATTGAAGACAGTGATAATTTAGGACCAAATGCATTAGGACCAAATGCACTTAGTTTCCACTAGTGTACCAGAAGGAACAGCCAAATGTGTAGACACCCAAAAGAAAAATAAGGTATTTCAAAGATGTTGGAGCTACAATGCAAAGTAAAATCAATGGTCAATTATAATCAATATCGTTTGTCTTTAAAACATATTTATCGTAGGAAAGGAGTTTTGGTCTGCAACCAGCTGTCTTTGGTGATGAGTTATTGCGGTCACATGGGGTGCTTTAAATACCACTTAACATGTACAGACGGGTGTCGGTGTGAAGATGTATGCCAGCACTTGGTTCATGAGAACCCATTAAAACAGACGATGCCAGCTAATATAGATATACATATTTGCTGCAGAATCGTATAGAATCGCATGATGCGTAGTCGTACCTGCCTATAACGCAAACTGATGCCCCATCAACAACCTGTCACCTAAGACAGCATGTCGCACCACAACATCTTTACTGTGGTAATGTATTTTAAAGACAGACGTTGCTTCTTTAATATTGGTAGTCTTGCGACAACCAGTCTTAAGAAAATGTCACATTTTATCCTGAAGATCAGGCGTCCGCTATGGACAGGCTTGACAGTAATAGGTAAATTATTTGATTAATCTATGTTTGAATATGTAATGGAGAATGTTGGTCTCGACAGTCTAACTTCAATGGATCGCTCCAGTTTTAGCTATGCCCCGCCCATCTCTAGCTATACCCCACCCACACTTCGCCATGTTGGGATTGATCGATCCCCGAATAACCTCACTATGGCAGCAACAGTGCAAAGTCAAATTAGTTGCAACATATTCAACATAATATTTATTAAATAGTAAAGACATACAATTCGTACAACAAGCCATAGTTCGTCTTCAAACATGCGTTCGGAACGTACTTACCTACGCCATTCATGACGTCATAATGATGTCATTCATTATGATGCCATTTTACAAGTTAAGTAGTTGATTATGACATCATATGCTTGATGGATAAAGTGGAAAGGTCCAATTCAGCTATGGCTTGGAAGTTTCACAAACAACTGTACTTAAATGGAAATAGTTGGTGGCTGCTTCAAATGCATAATGTTGTGCAATTTCCCTTATTATGTACAGCTGACCCTGTCTAGATAAGGGACAGTGATGTTACGGCGGTCACTGTATAGACAGAGAGTCACTTTATAAAACTCATTTGCTAGATGAAATAGCTTTAGGGCCAAGTGATTTCAGTTCTTTAAGATGTGTGATCTCCAGTTTTTGAAAAGCCAGCATTTTTACCACCAAATGCAGGTGTCCGCTATAAACAGGTTTAACTATGTGCTAAAGCTTGTTTTCGAACATGTTAATCTTATTAATAGAAATTAACAATCCACTGCTTGTTTTTCTTCATTTGTATCATTTTTCACTACACTTGGAAATAATGCAATATGAAATTGTGATGCGTTTCATGAATTATTGGACATTTTAGACCGCAAAGCCAAAACTGTGATTGAATAGTGAAAATCGTCTCGACAAACGTGGCAACGAGTTGTATTTTATCCATTATAATGTGACTAAAGATAAATAAGGGAGATGCTTTCTTCTGCATTGCATTATAGTACATACCTTTCCCTACAATCACGTACATCGGGGATTTGAACCTCGGTCCCATTTCATATCACCACTCTCAACAATGTCGAAATGTATCACATTACACGGGATTTATATATTACCACATTTTAATCAATGGCATGACGAATCCCGTGTTGTTTACATATTCCCCGTCGTCCTTACGAGTACACATTCGTTATCTAACCAATGGAAATCTTTAGTTGAATATTACACGTGTGATCAAATCGAGATATATGCACCGGGACAAAAGTCCTGCTTATATGATAAATGACCACTACTAAGTTTGCGTGATGAATGCCAGAGAACATAAGTAGAACTTAAATACCATCAGGTATCTAACAAACAAAATGGTCCTTACTTATGCATATCGGTACACATACGACATCCATCGGGATATCGAATATCTCAGTTACGTTAGTGTAGCAATCAACGTAGATACCTAACTTAAGTCATTGCTCGCTTTACTCTATCACTCTATAGATATATTATCTGATGGATATCAAACAAGACCCAACAATGGAGGAATCCAGTTTTAGCAATGTCCCACCCATCTCTCGACCATGCGTTGCCGTGTTGCAAGTGATCTATCCCTGCACTCTCCGAGTCTCAATTTCCAGAAACCTATACTGGCAAGCTGTTGAAGATTGTCAAACTAATTTGATTGGGTGCTGTTGCTGTAACGGCGCCAAGTTAAATTAGTTTCAAAATATTCACTAGCATGTTTATTATATAGTAAAGACATACAATTTGTTCAATCTGACGGACAATTAAGTCCTTGACGTAATTAATTTTGACGTCAGCCTACGCGTCACCTAGCTCATTATGAGGCCATGTGATTGACTGAGAACCTGGATTCATCAATTGTCTATGGCCCTGGAATAATCTAGTAGTAGAGCGGAAAGGCTTCCGGTGAAACTGCTTTCAAAATATCATAATCTGTCTTTTCTGTGTTCTATGGATGTTATAAATGACAGCCTTCCAAATATAATTGTATTTCTCTCATGATGCGTTCATCCTCTGCTAACTTAGTATATGAATCCGATCTGTCCTCAATTATATGACGTCATAGCCAATTACGTCAAGCGTATGATGACATCACAATCATAACTTACAGAACTACTCAGTCGTGAAGCTAAAATAGACCGTCACGTGTACGAATTGAATGTCTTTGATAGATTTACAATTTAGTAAACATTCGGTTGAAGAATCTTAAATTCACGGTACATATATGTAGGTAAGCTGTTGAATTTTAAAACTAATTTTACTGGCATCTATGGTTGCCATAAATACACCTACATCGCATACGATTAACCAGGTATGATGTTTCCTCAAATGAGTTGTGGGAAATGAAGCGACTGGACATGGCACGTCCCCTTGCCTCTGTCAGCTGTTCCGCCGCATATAGGTATAACGTTGTCATTTTATTTTATTCTATTCGACCTAATTCACCTTTCCAGATTACACACCCATTATATGACGTCATAATGAACTGTGTGATGTGTACAATGACATCATAATGAATGACGTCATGAATGGCGTCGATAAGTACGTCACGAACGCATATTTGAAGACGGTCTATGCGTTGTTGTACACATTCTTGCTTTTACCATTTAATAAATATTCTGTTGAATATTTTGAAACTAATTTGACTGGGCGCTGTTGCTGCCATAGGCAGCAACAGCACCCAGTCAAATTAGTTACAGAATATTCAACAGCTTCCCTGTATAGATTTCTGGAAATTGATAGCTAAGGCATTTGTGGGGTGTGGGTGGAGATTAGCTAGTGATGGGCGGGGCATGGCTAAAAATGGAACGGTCTATTGAATTAGCGACATAGAATACAACTGTAATCTACATGTTAAAGGTATTCAAGTGTTTTAGTTAAAGTTTGAAGTCTGTATGCTTTAACCACTCGTGTGTCAACTTAACCCTTTAATGGTCAAGTTGGTAAAAAAACGACCTCTGCAGTGGCTTGGGAAATGTCTATTTGCAGGCTAAGTGAAGAATAGTTTTGAAGATTTACCACTGGAATGACTGGCTCGGTAACCGAACCAGTCATTCCAGTGGTGGCTTTTCAAAAATACTTTTCTTCGTCAGCAATTGGGCACTGGCTAAGCAGAAATTAGAATTTTTCTGACCATCACACCTTTGATGAATGGCCATTTGAAGGCTAACAGATATCTATTTTTGGTAAATTTTCGTTATAAATTTACAAAAATACACTTTTTGGCTGTAAAAATCTAAATTTCCTTAAACAGTATTGGCAATTAAATGGTTAATTGAGGTAAATAGTATTTTGGGATGCGCTAAGGCGCTGTTGGCACACGAGCGGTTATGTCTGACTAAGTTATTGGCCTTTATAGAAAGGTGATAATTTGTCTACAGTTTTCCAAGCCTGCATTTTCATCTCCTGCATTTTTACATCTTTCGCATTCTTGTCTGGCAATCTTATATCTGGTATCTTCTTATTCTACATAATTGGATAGGATAGGAGACCAAAAACGGCAATCGCCACGCAAAGGGTATTCACGAGTTTGGATGGACGACTGACGCGTACTTACTCCATGCCCGACTAGGCCTACTATTAGTTTGAAGGAAACCTACATTATGGACACCAATGGACCGTTCCATTTTAGCTATGCCCCGCCCATCTCTAGCTAAGCTCCACCCACACCTCGCTCGCGTTCGGATCGATCGATCTCTGAACTCCCTGACTATCGGTCACAAAAAAACTATACAGGTAAGCTGTTTAATATTTTGAAACTAATTTGACTGGGTGCTGTTGCTGCCTAAATATTCAACAGCATATTTATTAAATAGCAAAGAATTACAAAGACATACAATTCATAAAACGTGTCGGAGTATTTGAGATTTGGTGACGGTCGATATGGAACCCTTTGTGACGTAATGATTGTGACGTCATTATACACGCACTGATATGATTATGACGTCATACGAGGTCAGATGTTGGTTGGGTACTCTGGAAAAGTGAATTTGTCAGCTATTTATAAAGCCTGTATTTTCTCGTTCTCAATTTCCACGGCCTACATCTTATCTGGCATGTTCTTGTCCGGTTTATTTCATGTCCGGTATTTTCATATCATGCATACACTACTGTCCTGAATTTCTAATCTCATATTTCTGTCGTCCGTTTCCCAAGCTTGAATTTTGACGTAATTTATTTTCCAAGTCTGCATTTTCAGGTGCATGATATAATCTTTATCGCTACCATTTCAAGTTCTTGGTCTCTCATTTTCCTGTCTCTCATTTTCCTGGCTCTCATTTTCCACATGAAGCATGACGCTTACGTGCCATGCATACGCAACTCGTGAACACGGAAAGGGTCCTGAACTCGTCTTAGAAACTGTATTGAGGCCAAATGTGATATTTATTCTGCCTATGAGTCTGCGTATTTCAGTATCCTTGTCCTTTGTCACAAATATATCGCTATTGAGAGCCCCCAAGGAGTCCATTCTCTTTACTGTAGCTCACACAAAGAGTACCAGATATGGACTAACGTGTCGTGCAGCCATTTTCAACATAATGATACCGGTTACTAATTAACCTCCCTGTGGATAAGGAAAGAAATGCCGTGATTACTGGAGCAATTTTACTGTGCTGCTGCCTTGTTCTCGCGGAATTCACCCCGTCATGATATGCAGACATTTACTTCCGATTCTTCAACATCTAGCTCGCACTGACACATGTCCATTTTACCGAGTGAGTCTTTGATCGCTAGCGTTCGATCGTCTGTATTGAGCAGATTGGCGGTTGTCTGTTGTGCAACTCGCATGGACACCACTTCAAAACGAGTAATGCGTAGCCGCCAACACGTAGCTAATTAGATGACTGGATTCCAATGGAGCCACTCCATATGTGACCCATAAATAGGCACAAGTTGCTAGGAGAGAAACAATGGAAAATATCGATCTGTCACTCAAGTATGTGACGTCATAATCAATGAGGTCGCGTGTAGGCTAACGTCACAATCCAAATGCATACTGTTTGTATATCTTGTCTTTGATGGATTTTGTGTTTAATAAACATTTTGCAGGAAATTTTGACGGGAAGGAAGCAGTCAAATTGGTTTCAAAATAATCAACATGGTGCATGTATAATCTACGTTGAAAATAGGATTCTGAAGAATTAGAGTTAAGTGTATATAAATCGACCCCACCAGGCAAACAGCATGGGCGGGGCTTAGCTAAAAATGGGCAGACCATAGCAAGAAATTGATCCCGCCATTTCTAGCTGAACAAGTATTTGGAAATTTATCGCCTTTTGATACTGCTCTACACCCTGTTAATGCAGGTTACTGAGCAGACGCTGGGCCTATAGCGTGCCCATACTTTTAGTATCTCCGCGGCATCGGCACAGCATCGGCCCAGTAAGCTGTGTTTTATCAGCGCATTCTTTGGAGGAATCTAGGCTTTGTTATAGACCCTTCAAGTTTTAGCTATGCCTCGCCCATCTCTAGTTAAAATCGACACACACCTCGCTGGTGCTGGGATCGATCGATCAGAACCAGAAAACCATACAGGCAAGTTGTTGAATATTTTGAAACTAATTTAACTGGGCGCCAGTCAAATTACAAAATAGTAAAGAGGTACAGTTCGTACAAGGTCTCGGAGTGTTAAGCGTTTTAAGATGGACTAAATTGAGTAATTCATAAGTATTGCGTCATCCTACACGTCACGTAGTTGACTATCACGGAATATGACGTCATATGATGGATGGATAGAACATATCATCAGTTTTGCAAACACCAGTGGCGGTGATGTGCCTATACACTTAGCCATGCTAATGAGAAATCACCACAAAATGTTGCGTTGGGAAAGTATGTCTGGTTCAACCACGGAAAACATCACGTAGTGATCCTTCACAAACAAATCTCCTATACAATGAGCCGTGGGCATCCATCAACATCCCGGAAGATCGGAACTGCTTCTTTTATCGCGCCTTCAATTTGTCTCTTGGAAAGCTTAACAAAACAGACAAGAATCCAGGACTCGACTTGTGTCTCGATCCTAGAAACACAATTATAGTATCCTATTCCTAATGATAATTCCTTCGATGCATTTATGTGTTCCCATGCATGTTATGCAAATAATTCTGCCTTTAAGCACTGGTGACGAAATCAGACCACCTTGCTGTTTAATATCCTTAATTTATTATGCAAGAAATAATATGTTGATTATAGTTTGAATTTTGGTTGATGTTGTATATGGCTTGTATTCCACCGCTTACGTTGCACGCATGCGTGTTCTGAACTTGAGATTATATGTTTTCACCAAATGGTAAGTGATCTCTCCCAGATAAGGCCGGTCTATACCGATACTAATATTGGGCTAATTGGTTCAGTACCGGCACAGGAAGTTGGACTATCAGGTATAAAGAATGCGTAATGTTGTCCTAGTTGATATTATGTATCCGTATGTGTACGACACAATTTTATCGCAAATTATCAACACTTGCCATATGATATATACTAATGCAAATCATAAGTGCTGTAGGCGTTCATCGTCATATTACTGATCAATTAGCTTAGAAATAAGTAAACTATGGAGAAAATAAATACATCAAATAATCGTGTGGTTGAACGCATTAACTGAATGCCAAAGAGAACCCTTCTATTACAGCTGCTACTCTTATCTCTAACTGTGGCGAAGCCGTATTCGTACTAGATTAAATGATTCCAGTTTATCCATCAATCACATGACGTTATAATGAACCACGTGGCGTGTAGGGTGGCGTAATAATCATGACGTCACGAACGGTTTATTGATGACGGACGAAGCGTTTGTGTTCGAATTGTGTGTCTTTTGGATATTTTGAAACGAATTTCACTGTCCGCTGTTGTTGATATAGTTTTCTGGAAATTAATAGCCAGTGTGTTCGGGGATCTATCGATCCTAACATGGGCGAAAGGTTGGTGGAGCTTAGCTAACGATGGGCGGGACATAGCTAACGCTGCATTCCTCCTTTAGACGACGTCGACTTGATATAGAACGAAACGGTGGCTCTATTTAATTTGCTCTCTATATCTGCAGAACGACTCAAGAATGAGTATTTCTCCATGAACCCACCAAAACAGAGTTTAACCATCCACACCTATCCGCAACATGTCAAGTCAGCCGCAAAGCGGCTCCCCATGCGCCGTGGGCGTAGGGGTGGGTGGATGAGTAGGTGGTTGAGTGGGGGGGGGGGTGCTGGAAGAAAATCCTTAGCACATTGATTTTCATCTCCTCTGACATTGCATCGTCGGGAAGATAGCCTTCCACTCTTTCTGGAAACCGTGTATCCGCTGATCTAGGATTTTTCTGTCAAAACTTGTATGACACAACCTATGTATCACTGATTGTGTCGAACTGTAACAGCTCGACAGCTCCAAATGTAGTTCTAGATAAACTTGGCGCCTAGCACAGGAACCGCTTCCATACAGCATTGCCATACACACACACACACACACACACACACACACACACACACACACACACACACACACACACACACACACACACACACACACACACACACACACACACACACACACACACACACACACACACACACACACACACACACACACACACACACACACACACACACACACACACACACACACACACACACACACACACACACACACACACACACACACACACACACACACACACACACACACACACACACACACACACACACACACACACACACACACACACACACACACACACACACACACACACACACACACACACACACACACACACACACACACACACACACACACACACACACACACACACACACACACACACACACACACACACACACACACACACACACACACACACACACACACACACACACACACACACACACACACACACACACACACACACACACACACACACACACACACACACACACACACACACACACACACACACACACACACACACACACACACACACACACACACACACACACACACACACACACACACACACACACACACACACACACACACACACACACACACACACACACACACACACACACACACACACACACACACACACACACACACACACACACACACACACACACACACACACACACACACACACACACACACACACACACACACACACACACACACACACACACACACACACACACACACACACACACACACACACACACACACACACACACACACACACACACACACACACACACACACACACACACACACACACACACACACACACACACACACACACACACACACACACACACACACACACACACACACACACACACACACACACACACACACACACACACACACACACACACACACACACACACACACACACACACACACACACACACACACACACACACACACACACACACACACACACACACACACACACACACACACACACACACACACACACACACACACACACACACACACACACACACACACACACACACACACACACACACACACACACACACACACACACACACACACACACACACACACACACACACACACACACACACACACACACACACACACACACACACACACACACACACACACACACACACACACACACACACACACACACACACACACACACACACACACACACACACACACACACACACACACACACACACACACACACACACACACACACACACACACACACACACACACACACACACACACACACACACACACACACACACACACACACACACACACACACACACACACACACACCCACCCACACCCACCCACACACACCCACACACACCCACCCACCCACACACACCCACCCACACCCACCCACACCCACCCACACCCACCCACACCCACCCACCCCCACCCACCCACACCCACACACCCCCACCCACACCCACACACCCCCACCCACACCCACCCACACCCACACACCCCCACCCACCCACCCACCCACCCACCCACGTCTGTCCGGCCCTTTACCGTCTATACTATATACTGTCACGTAATACAAGACTCGCCGGTTGAGGAAGTCTCGATCAAAATGTCATTAATACAGTGTTGACCCAATTTGGTCATATTGTGCGTGCATGCATGCGTGCGTGCGTGCGTGAGCGTGTGTGCGTGCGTGCGTGTCTGCGTGCCTGCCTGCCTGGCTGGCTGGCTGGCTGGCTGCCTTCCTGCCTGGGCGCGTGTGCAAAACGTATGTTTTCGTTATAGTAATGGATGAATCTACTTTTAGTTATGGCTCGCACATCTATAGGCAAGCTCCGCCCATGCTTTGTGCGTTTTGGGTTCGACTTACATTATGTGAATCCTGAATTCCAAGAACACCAATTTCATGGTGACTATACAGATAACCTGTTGAACATTTTGAATATAATTTGACTTGGGAAGGGCTGTTGCTGCCTGTGGCAAAATAGTCAACAGAATGTTTATTAAATAGTAAAGACATACAATTCGTACAACTGACGGACTATTCTAGGTTCATGACATTGTATTTATGTTGATTATATCTGTCAAGTCAGCCTACATGTTAGGTAATTGATTATGACGTCATATACTTGGCTGCCAGACGGGGCACATCCAATAAAAGTACACTCGCCCTCTTATATATACAGGATTAGATGTTGTCAGTGGTTGTGGGCAGCTGTAGAGCTATTCTAGTAAGAATATCGGTGCTCTGGCATCCGTTTGCGTTGTTGGTGCGAATTTATTAAGAGCTAGCGTTGCTGCCCTGTCAATGGAGGATTCCAGTTTAGCCATCAATCATCTGCCGTCATAAGCTACTACACGACGTGTATGCTGAGGTCATATTCAATTAAGTCATGATTGACATAACTACGTTCATCACAGCCTAGCTAAGTTGATAGAACTTGTGCCCAATCCCGTTGTAATATCAGTACAATAAAATATGTTTAAAAAAAAAATCACAGCCGCTTAATTGGTGACGGACTAAGGTTTGTTGTACGAATTGTACGGCTTTACTATTTAATGGGCCATAGGTAGCAACATCGCCCACTCAAACTAGTTTCAAAATATTTAACAGCTTACATGTATAGTTTTCTGGAAATTTATAGTCAGGGAGATCGGTGGTTGGTCGATGCTAACACGGGCAAAATGTAGGTAGGGCTCAGCTGTCGATGTCAGGGGTATACCTAAAACTGGAATCCTTCATTGAGATAAGATGCAAAATGGAACCGATCATTATCAGCTTCGTTGAGTGTGCAAACGGTTATAAATCTGCCATTATCCACAAGACAATCCAGTAATAATCCGAGATATCACTCACGTATATCACATCACAATTAATTACGCAACATATAGGCTGACGTCACAACCAATTTGGATAATGAATGACGTATATAGTTCCGTTGTGAACATGTAAAATTTCGCCGAGTGTAAGAATGGTATGTCTCTGGTGGATTTACTCTTTAATACGCATTCTGTCGAATATGCTGGCCCTAATTTGTCTAGGCGGTATCGCTGCCATAGGCAACAACATCATCCAGTCAACTTCGTTTCAAAATATTCAACACGGTACTTTGAAATGGACCTTTCCAGTTTATCCATCCATCATATGATATCGTAGTCAACTACGTGACGTGTATGCTGACGTCATAATCATGACCTTCATGAATGGCGCAGATAAGTGCGTCACGAACGCATAATTGGTGACGGACTAAGCTTGGTTGTGCGAATTGTATGTCTTTACTATTTAATAAGCCTGATGTTGAATAGTTTAACACTAATCTGTCTGTGCGCTGTTGCTGCCAATTTGCTGCCATTGACAGCAGCAACACACAGTCAAATTAGTTTTTAAATATTCAAAAGCTTACCTGTATAGGCTTCAAGAAATTGATAGTCAGGGAGTTCAGTGATCGTCGATCCAAATACTACCGAGGTGTGGGTGGAGCTTAGCTAGAGATGGGCGGGGCATAGCTAAAACTGGAAAAGTCCATTGGGATTCACTGTTCAATGTATATAATGATGCCAATACGCGAAGGACGTTGGTTTAAAACCCGCCTCTGTTAATGGGTCATTTTGGAATCTCCATGCTTCATTGGAGAGTCAGCCGTATGAATGTTCGTGATTGATTCCGACCATTGTCAGAACAACACCGTTTATGCACTGAAGCGTAATTATGATGCCGAGCTCACACTCGGTCTTATCAACCGTACTATAGCGACACTGTTTAATGATGACAAAACTGTTTCCCCACAGACTTGACAATCTTGAACTGCATACAAAAACACGTTAACAATATGTGTATGAGACGAGCCTCGCGTTGGGCGTGGTTCTACACTACACACGCTTGTCCACTTTGTATCACCACATATTTGTGCACGGCCCCAGTGAACCGTGTAATTAGCTAACTCGGACCGGTTTCCGTGTTCTTGACGTCAGCACCTAGTGTTAGAATGTAGCAGTGAGTGAGAATCCCGCAATTGCTCCCAATCGACAAAGGTGACAGCAGTGACACTTTCACGCATCTGTAGGTCAATTGGTATCACCAGTTGACTGGAACCTAAGACGCATTGCACACATTTGGCCATTAACCAAATTGGAGTTCCTGTGCCCAAGTTTGAATCTCCCGGGAGAGGAAGGATCACGTTGGGACAGCTTCCAAATAGAAAAAAAGGTTTGAAAGAAGCTGAAGTAGTTAGAAGAACTAGTGGAGTAAAGAAAATTGATATGAATTAAAGGGAATGAGTATGCTCGAAAAAATATGTTTCCAGAACATGGCACACGTTACCACTTTGTAATTATGGTTCATTAGATGGATGATTGTGCTCACGCATTGTCAGGTGTGCGCTGCATAGACCTTTCCAGTTTCTCAATCATATAACGTTATAATGAAGTATGTGACGTGTAAGATGACGCCATGCATGATGTCGATAAGTTCATCACGAGCGCATAATTGATGACGGACTAAGTGTTATGGTATGAATTGTATGTTTTCACTATTTAATAAACATGCTGATGAATATTTTGAAATTAATGTGACTGGGCGCTGTTGCTGCCATCAACAGCTTATTTGTACAGTTTTCTGAAAATCAATAGTCAGGGAGATCATGAATCTAATGACCCCAACACGCTAGAGATGGGCGACGCATAGCTAAAACCGTATTGCTCCATTATCTTAATAGTTACTAAAATAGTAACATTTTATCAGGAGAAAAAACTGGCTACATTCAGAACCGCGGTCAAGAATTGGTAAAACGTATGGTTACCGTACCATTTACAAGTTCCTAGAGATAATACATGCATTAAGTCGTGATAGCTTAGTTGGCATATTTGAGTTCAAGTCCCGTCTGCTGATCTTTGATAAACAGAATTAATATATCCGCCACATCTCCATTTACCTTTTAACTAGTTTAAGTCACATCCAATGCTATTTTTAGATACCGGTTGAACATACCCTGTTAACACATCTTACTCGACCCGTACTAAGCGAATACTGGGCTGAATTTGGCTGGTATTGGCCCAGTACCGACCAAGAATCAGGGTACAAGTTCCCTGCGTCGATCCGGCATATATGTTAGAAAGGATTTACCCAGTAGGAGCTTTATTTTCTTATGTAAAAGTGTAACTCATGGCGGTTGAATACCATAATATTGGACCTTTACAGTTTTTGCTAAGCCCCGGCCACCTCTAGCTAAGCTCCACCCACCCCTCGCTCGTATCGGGATCGATCGACCCCTAATCTCCTTGACTTTCAATTTCCAGAATTATTTTGTAAAGGCATACAATTCGTACAACAACGCATAATCCGTCTTCAATTATGCGGTCGTGGCGTACTTGTCTACGTCATTCACGACGTCATAATGACGTTATTGTTTATAATGTCATTCTACACGTCACGTAGTTAATTATGACGTCATATGATGGATGGATAAAGTGGATTTATGTGTACATGTTGTAAATTAACTCTAACAGACTGGTGTCCTGGCATTGGTATCAACACTCGCAGACTTTATCATATGTAATCGAGCTCACCTATCGGGGCCGGTACTCACATACACATCACCTTAGATACATCCTGCTCTCGGTATCGCTTGCTTAGTATGGTCTAAGAAACGTTGACTGCCAGGTAAAGAGGAGCACGCACGTATGTAGCAAACAATCAACATTGAAAAGCAAGCGCCATCTAGCGCCATGCGTCACCGGAGGGAAAATACGTCCCTTCACACGCACGCACGCACGCACGCACGCACAAACGCACGCACTCACGCACACACACACACCTCACACACCGAAATGAACAGTGTGTACGTTGCTATGATAAAAACTAGGTTGGATAGCACAACACAAATTGGCATATGGTTTTGTAAGAGATGGACGAGCAGGAATCTACATACCGTTTCAAGACAGACGCACGCCGGACAACTTAGTGATCACAGAAGAGCGCTGTACCAATCACACAGCAGAAATGCTAATGAAAGGAACATATCCACACTGCTAACTTCCTAGACAACAGAGGTCTATACAGGTGCAATGCCTCTCTTACAGGCTCTGGAGAAGGGGAATGTAAGAGTTATCCGATTTGAAAGAGGTCTTGAGACATAGAAAGCTTGACACTGCGCATTGACAGTGGATACGAGCTCATTGTGGAATATTGGGAAATGAACAGGCTGTCCAGCTTGCAACAGAGGCTGCAAATCAAGAACAGGATGATACTCTCTTTGACTTTGAAGAACTGGAGCTTTTATTAAGGCAAAACAATCCAGTCGAAGTTGGAACTCAAACCACACCAAGAACAAGAACTTGACAAGAACAGAACAGGTTACCATCTTTAGACTGCGAAGAGACCATAGTAGGCTTACTTCAGATCTCTACAGAATTAAGATCTCAAGTACACCAGTATGTAAACTTGGACAAGCAGAGGAATCAACATACCATTTTCTACAGTACTGCTACCTTTATGCACAACATATCCTTGGATGACAAGCTTAATGGAAAGATGGAGAACCTAGAAAATACCGTAAAATTCGTTTCTGAATCAGGTGGAATTGTCCAGACTATTTTCATGATTAGAGTGAATGATGCTGGTTTGAGACAGTGCCGCTCTGATTGAATATGCATTCAGCGTCACCCAGTCGAGTTAGTTTCAAAGTATTCAACAGAATGGTTATTAAGTAGTAAGACATGGAATTCGTACAACTTACAGCCTCTATTAAGCGTTCACGACGGATTTAGATATGCCACACATTAGTATGTTGGTTCTGATGCATATTTTGTATGCCTTTATTAACTTTGCATTCCTCTGCATGAGTCAACACATTGCAAGACAACCACGAGAACGTGACCTTAATCGGAAATATTGATGTGGAGGCAGTGCAGCTCGGATATGGCGTAGACTGCTACTAAACAGTATAATTTTGAACACAATGTATGAAATGTTCAGTTGACTACTTAGGACCCAGTTTGATTGGTGGCCATTAGGCAGCGACTATTAACCACACACACACACACCCACCGCTCCAACCCACCCATCCCACCCTTTGCGTTAACCGCGCCTCAAAGCGCCCAAGATGCTACTCTTACCAATTAACCCTTTCATTTGTCAGAATTTTAAAAGGAAATTCAAATATTTGGCCAGTGAATGCCCATTTATGGGCACGGGTTTGGGACTCCGGAACTCGGCAGGTATGACTATTGATTTTCGGGCATTCTGGTGTGGATGTGCACCTTTGATAGTATTAATTATAATAATATTTGACAAAATATAATCTGTGCTAAGAGGAGGACACGCTCGTCTAAACAGAATCACCCCTCTCACCCCCACCCCTACCCCCGCTCCCTCCGCTCGCCCCCATCCCTCTCGCACCCTTGCCCCCTCTCCTGCCCCCATTTCTCTCCCTCTCTCTCTCTCTCTCCACCTCTCTCCGTCTCTCGCCCCTCTCTCTCCCTTTCTCTCCGGCTCTCTCCGTCTCTCGCCCCCTCTCCCCACCTCTCTCTCTCGCCCGTCTCTCTCTCTCTCCCTCTCTCGCACCCCCTCTCTCTGCCTATCTCGCCCCTCTCTCTCTCTCCCTCTCTCGCCCGCTCCCCCCTCTCTCCCCATCTCTCGCCCCCCCTCTCTCTCTCCCTCCCCTCTCTCCCTCCCCCTCTCTCGCCCCCTCGTTCGCCCGCTCTCTTCCCCCCCTCTCTCGCCCTCTCTTTCTCACTCTTCTCTCTCTCTCTCTTTCTCTCTCTCTCTCTCTCTCTCTCTCTCTCTCTCTCTCTCTCTCCGTAGATGTTATTCTTGAAAATTTGTGTATCTTTGTAAACAGATCATTGCTATTTGATTGCATTTATTTATTAGCTGCTTTTAATATTACTGCTGTGTACGGGTCTTACTAAATTGTAAGAACCTCTACACAAGCATGTGTAAAAAGCATACAATAAAATAGGTTTAAATCAAACGGTATGTTCGTTCTACTAATATGTGGGTTTTCTCGCGCAATATTATTAAATACAATACAGACATTAATTAATCAGACATGCGTATTGATATGCATTGTTTGAATAATACATGCCGGTGATGCTCAGGTTCATCACCATTAATAAAGCAAATCGGTTATGTCTACAATGCGTACACTACTTCCACCGAGTGTGTGCATTCAGTAAACCACGGCTTATGTAAACAATCAATGAATGAGTGAATGAACGAACGAATGAACGAACGAACGAACGAACGAACAGACGAACGAACGAACGAACGAAGGAACGAACGAAAGAACGAACCAACGAACGAACGAACGAACGAACGAACGAAGGAAGAAAGGAAGTTACCCATCCGTCCTCCGAAAACACGGTGTATGAGCACGTTTCTGTGTTCCACGGTATTATGTGGAAAGTAAGTGCATATTATACAATTATTTACACAAGTCTTATATCATATATTATGCACATGAGGGTAAATTTCCAAATATCAGAAATCATTTAGAATTAATAAAAATTAATTTATATTTATAAGAAATCAAACTGATAGCTTATTGAATGCCCAATTGCTGGCCGAGAAAAGACTACCCCAGTTCAGTTATCGAGCCCGGCATTCCAGTTGTACCTCCTCAAAACAGTCCTCTCCTGCCCCGCAGAAGAACATTCCATCAACGGCACTGCATAGACATGCTATGGCAAGCTTCCTCATGAAACGATTAATAGATATTCCGCTGCAATAGGGAGCAACACCTCCCAGTCTGTTAATAATCGACCATGATAGTACTGGGAAAATATGGTCATACATCCGGGGTTAAATAAGGAATGAACGCGAATAGGATACGGTCAGGTCGACGCGAGAGAAAACCTGCCATATGTAGAAACAGCGCCAAACCAAATTAGGTTCAAAATATTCAACAGCTTACCTGTATAGGTTTCTGGAAATTGATAGTCTGGGCGTTCGGGGTCGATCGATCTTAATACGAACGAGATGTAGGTGGAGCTTAACTATGGATGGGCCGCGCATAGCTAAATTGGAACGATACATTGGGGTCAAAAGGTGGCGGTTTTCTTAAGACTACCACCGGTCTTAAATAACCACCATACTTTGCCCTTCTAATAGCATAGCGTGTAGCACGCCACTTGACTTAAAGGCAACTTGTCTGTTGTGGCTAAGTGTAGGTTTTCCAAAAGGACGTTCGCCTATAAGACACGTTTTTCGGTACTTATCTGCACCAGCAACATATGGCTTTTGCGCGTTCCTCTCTGAGAAGCATGACATTCCGGTCTTTCAATATGACCGTAAACATAAAAATGATATGTTGAGTAGTTTTGATTTAATTTACCTGGAAGATGTTGCTATGCTTTGCTTCACTAAATTTACATTCAATATTGTTAATTAAATATTCTCTTCTGTATTGCAAAGGCACTCACACGTCGTCGTCGTCTTTCTCCATCGATGGTCAGTCGCTGAAATGTCATTGTCAACAAAAGAACAGATCGATATAATAAATTATTGCAAATCTTGCTGGTGACGGCGATTCCATTGCTGGGCGTGCCGTGGGAACAGCCATACAAGTGTGAGAATTAAGAAGACTAGCATGCCTCGCATTAGATTCGTTATCAGCTATACCATCCACTGAGCGGCAGGTGTCCAAGATATATGTTGAACACCGCTGCCTAGTCGATTCCTTGTATGGAAATTGGCGCTATCGGTTCCTAGACGTAATGACTGCAGACGCGGACATAGAGACATTGCGGAGTAGCTGAGTGTTTATTAACCAGGCTAGTTTCGCTGCCGAACAGAGATGTGGTAGCAGAAAGTCAGATGACGGTTCCATCTCCGTGTCTTCTGTACGTACACGAGTGCTGGCATCTCACTACCGGTCAATATCGAACGACGCGACGCGGTCTGGGAGTGTGTATCGGCACTGTGTTCTTACCACGTGTGGCGCTAGTGCCCAGGACAGACAGTTCCTGATAGAAGCGAGCTGTTAGGACTATAGAGGGAAGTTTATTGTGCAGCGACTAGACTAAATGGTCAATAAGCTATTGCTCCTTTGGAGCGCGAACTGACTCAATGAAGTTGGAAGTTACTAATAATTGACTATTTCGGCGTTTAGTTTCGAGTTCCGTGTTAGCATTCTATATAATCTTTACGTTTCCCTTATATATATATTTTTTCTTTTCAAATGTTGAATGGAATTAGCTTTGTAATGTCAATTAATTTGGAATAATTTAGCAACGTGTGCTGTATATGATCTGTGGTGTAAAGTACATGAACATAGTTACTTAATTTGTAGAAAATACAAAATAACTATTTTGAAATTGCTACATGTATTTTAGAACTAATAAAAAAATATCAAGTTATTGAAAATACTATTAGAAGTGATTGACATATGTTCCTGGAGTTAAACATTGCACACCACCGCAGATTGAGCAAAGGACATTTCTGTCCTTTATAAAGTGAAATAGAAATGAAGACTATGTGCTAATCAAAAAGCGTGACTTATTCAAATTAGAGCATTATTTGCACTATCTGGGTAGCTACTTTCCGGTGATTAAGGAAGGATGGCGGTGGATCAAATCGTTAAAATTTTAAAACTATTTGGAGTGTGATTATTAGTATTAGTTCGGCGTACTGTAATCTGGAAAGGAGATCCTATATAAGATTTCGAAACACTTGACTCTACCAAAATAATAAGAATTCACCACTAATAATCTATTATTATATGTGACTGCATTTTAAAAGACAGTCGTGACATTTTATGCCGAAAACAAGAAAATACTTTTTTTTCAAACTGAGTGTGGTCTTATGCGGTGTTTACCAGCTAAAATGGGAAGTTGGATTCATTGGCCATACATTTAGACGTGCTTGTCTTGCCATAGCGGAGCTATTTGTGTAAAAATTGTATTATTAAAGATAGATGAATTCATGTGAAGACAGTTTTAAATGTTATAGAAGGGGACAGAAGAGGGAAAACCTAGACCCAACTGACGATAGTGTTATGAAATGAAGGAGCCAAATGTACAGTCATTATGTCCTATCTTCCAAAGTGTGTTCGCAGTCAAATTGCTTCACATCCATTTCGAGGCGGTTGCCCGCCGTTCTTGCTCGAGCTGATCCACTTTATTATTACAATAGCCGTTATTTGGACATCGTTTCCTCTCGTGTCAGCTCGCGCGGCAGGTGACATTATGCGCGTGACCTACATCACGCACAACGTCGCGTGCAGCAAAACCAGTCTAACAACGACAGATATACAGGTAATTGTGCAAAACACGGTTTCAGAAATTAACTTTAATCGAAGTTTGACTTTAGTTTGTGAATACCAGTATCTATGCGGGGATAATATGCTACCAGATATGCTTAATATATTCAATAACCGGACTAATGACATGGTTATTAGTACGTCCCGACGGGAGGATTGTCTTTCAAACAGCCTTTTCGCTGATAATTTCCAACGGGTCCTTGTTACAACCCGATGCCCCTGTGATACGCGTTCCAGTGCACCTATTGTTTCACTAATGGCGAATGCAGAGTTGATTTCCCAAGCCTTGGACGCGACTCTACAACATTTCCAATGGCATTATGTGACAGTGGTTGTCAGAGAGGACAGGTTTTGGATGGATATCAGTCAAGCTGTGATCGCCCATCTCGCCCAACAATCGTTCACAATTTTGGATGTGTTAAAAATTGACCCTGAAAATAACAGTTCACGCCACCTATTCGATGCAATATGGTCAGTGCCTACATTGGGAAAAGGTAGGAAGCTTTTGAATATAAAGAAATGTCGAAAAATACATTACCTTTATTTTAAAATAAGCCCTGAAAACCAATATTAGTAAATACTACTACTACTACTACTACTGCTGCTGCTGCTGCTGCTGCTGCTGCTGCTGCTGCTGCTGCTGCTGCTGCTGCTGCTGCTGCTGCTGCTGCTGCTGCTACTACTACTACTACTACTACTACTAATAATAATAATAATAATAATAATTGTCTTTATTCCACAAGGGTAAATCGTCAGTTGCCTGATGTTAACCAGACCCTCAATCATATATACACTATGTGCAATACTATAAAATAATATGCACTACATTATGTGTACAAATACAGAAGAAATCCTAAAATTGCTACATGAATCATACTAAGAATAGCATTATAATAATTTATTTGCTTTTCACCTACATTCCTAGTTAAACAAATCCAATCGTCACAACACTCACATAGAGACGAACAAACGCATACATTTACGCAATTTCGCGTACATACCCACGCAGACAGACAGACAGACAGACAATTTTATCGCAAAGGTATTCTCTCTTCAACGTAATTATACTGGTAAATTGTTGAACAATTTAAAACCAATTTGACCGGGCTGATGTTGTTGCCTATGCCGCCTAACTAAGTCCGTGTTCTCACTGGAGATTTTTAACCGGCGTAACTCAACACTGAGGTATGGCGTTATTCCCGATTAACTCTCCAATGAGAACACGGCCTACACAGTACTCTTACGTGGGGCAGGGGACTGTAAATGTTCATGGCGGAGCTATGTACGTCTTTTTTTATTGCATTTTTTATTGTGACGTCAGCTTGCGAGCGACTTAGCCTACTCACCCCCGCATGCCCGCGCGCACGAACGCGGGTACACATTTAAGTATAATTTAATAGTGAGAAGTCTAACGCATAGCAATCAAGTTTGACATATCAACACCACCATGTCAACATACGGGACTCAGCACAATTGCTTAAGTAAATTATTTTATATTTTCAGACTAATTTGACGGGAAGATACTGCTGCCCTATGCAGCAACCACTTCCTGTCAAATCTGCCTAACATATTCTGCCTAGTTGCAATAGATTAATTCAGTCTAAACTAAGCTACACCCATCTTTGCCTGCGTTGGGATCGATCAAACAGGCACGTCCCAAAATCTGATTCTTAATTTCCAGAAAGCTATACCTGTACAATACTGTAGGTAAAATGATTGAATACTTTGAAACCGACTTGACTGGATAACCATGCTACCTATAACAGCAATAGCGCCCAGTCAAATCGGCTTCAAATTATCCAACATAATGTTTAACGGACTATTAAGTAATGGAATGGGATTCAATTTAATACGTAGAATATGAAATGGTAGATAACAAAGCCCAGTTGCAACTATATGGATCATTATGCGGAATCTTTTAAAAATAACTATTCCACGGCAGTCCAGTTATTTTCAAATTAATCAAGGCCCCTGTGAATTTCTTGGATCTAGCACCCTGAGACTTACATATGGAGGAATTAAACCTGTATCCCTTGATATATGCGATTTCTTTAATGAAATTTGAACCTTACAGGAAAGCGTTTGAGTATTTTGAAACTCATTTAACTCGGAGCCGTGCTGTCATTGGCAGAAGCATCTCCCAGTTAAATTAGTTTCAAAATAATCAACAATATAATTATTACATCATAAATACTTTGTCGTTCAACGAGTTTAAATTGCAAGGATCAACGGGTTATGTTCACGCATCCAAACCTTTTCGGGCGACCGCCTTCTATTCTATTGAATCCAGAAGACAGGGCTGTGGTGTGGTGTTAAAAACCTCCAACGATCTCAGTCACGCGTCATCCGACATACTGCTCTAACAGACACATTATTGAGTGTCAAATACGTGTCCGAATAAGTCAATGGAGGAATCCAGTATGACCCTCCCATCTCTAGCTAGGCTCTATTCACTATTTGCCAGTGTGGGATCAATCTATCTACGCACTCTCTGGATCTCAATTACCAGAAACATATACAGGTACGCTTTCGAATATGTTGAAACTAATTTGACTGAGTGCTATTGCTGCCTATGCAGCAACGGCGCCCAGTCAAATTGGTTTCAAAATATTCAACAGCATGTTTGTTAAATAGAAACGACATACAATTCGTACAACCTGGCGTATAATATAAACATGTAAGACAGACTAAATTGAGTCATGCATTACGTAATTGGTTATGGCGTCATCCTTCAAGTCACGTAGTTGTTTATGAGGTCAAATGATTGATGGAGAGGCTGGAATGCTTCATGGAGAGCTGGCTGGGCGCTGTAGAGGAGGTGGTTAGTTAATGCAGACAGACGGAAGTACACCATGTGCACCAAACACGTGGCAGATGTCCTGATTAATCGGACCATATAAGCAATTTATACATAACTTCAATTTCAAAGGCGCTTACGATCAACATTTATTATTATACCGACACATAGCACAAGTGGATCTCCTGTTGGACGCTATCATGGTTATCGCTACAGTCGTCGTCATCGTCATCGTAATAGCCGCAATCTGAAAATGATAGCGTTCTCGTCACAGTCAGCTGCAAACACGTGCGATACGTTGCAATAGAGACGCATTAGTCGTTATTATACTAACATGTTAAAACTGTAACTGACAACAGCATTTGATCGTCCACACATATTTTGATCACCCAACCGACAGATCGATTTATTAATTATTATTACCAAGTGACCTTGTTGCAATAAATAAACTCGAAATATGCATCGCGTCGCCGCTATTGACATATTATTTATTAATATGAATAGCACGCCGCCGTTCTACTATAAATCACCGCTAACTGAGAAATGGAGATTACCATTTACTAGCGTCGAGACACTGGCATTATTATTCGATTATCATATACTTACGAAAAAATACTTTTTCAAAATTTGTTTAGTCCGATGAATGTTATAAAAATCTTTTACTTGGAAGTCGGTTGGCCTAATAGGTAGAATTGATGAATCCAGTTTATTAGTCAATCATATGACGTCAGAATCAACTGCGCTATGCATGACGTGATTCAGTCCAACTTAGATGCGTAATAGTCCGCCAAGTTGTACGCATAGTATATCTTCACCATTTAATAAACATTCTGTTGAATATTTTGAAACTAATTTGACTGGACGCTGAATGTAACGGGCATCAACAGCAAACAGCGAAATTAGTTTCAAAATGTCCAACAGCTTACCTGTATAGTTTTCTGGTAATTGAGATCTAGAGAATGCATGGATCGATTGCCCCCAACACCGGCAACGCGTGTGTGGAGCTCAGGTAGAGATGGGCGTTGCATACATAAACCTGGATTCAGCCATTGTCATCCACTTATAGTTTTCCAAATATCCAGCATGATTGTAGATATTTTTTGTCATAACTCTGTCTACGGTATTTGAAACGATTGGTCAAATTCGAAAAAAAAGAATTCAGTATTCTTATTCATCTAAATGAACGAGCTATCAACTGGTCTACCAGCTGATCGAGTAACTGACAGACATACCTCCTTGTTTCAAGTAGCAGTGAAAAAAATTCAATTCGTTTCATTTTAAACTGGCACGAAATACATTTACTTGTGGCACAGTGTGTACAACGTAATATATGCCCTGACGTGCTGTGAATGGGCCTTTCCGAGTTTATCAATCGGTCATATGACGTCATATCACGTCATAACGGGCTAAGTGGCGTGTAGGATGACGTCATAATCATTACGTCATACATGGTTATGTTTGGCCCGTCTTTAACCCTTAATAGTCCGACTCGTTGTACGAATTGTATGTATTTACTATTTAATAAACATGCTGTCGAATAGGTTAAACATTTTGAAACTAATTTGGCGGGGCGCTGTTGCTGCCACAGGCAGATACAGCGCACAGTCAAATTAGTTACAAAATATTCAACAACTTAACAGTATAGTTTTCAGGAAATTCATAGTCAGAGAGGTCAGAGATTTATCGACCCCAGCACGGACGCATGTGTGGGTGGGGCTTAGATTGAGATGGGCGGGACATAGCTAAAATTGGAGATGTCCTTTGCATATTAAAGAGATATTAGTTCATATGCTTCTAAATTTAATGTATGGAACTATGTGCATAAAATGCTTCTAGGGAGTCAATAAACTAAAGTTTGACCACTATTTCGTATATGTGGGGCATGTTAATAAACAATAAAATGTAAATTAGGAATTCTGTGATCATAAAAATGTAAACATTAATTTGATACATGGACTCATCACCGATTTGTAGAGAATGTCAGTGAAATTCACTCTCTAACTTACATAGTAATAGTAGCCTACTAGTACTGGCATAAAGCCAGCCAGCCAGTCAAGTTGTCCTTGCAGCTTCATCGGTCATAAAATTCAATGTCGACCTAGATACTGCTATAGATTATCAAGTGAGCTAAATATAAATCTAGATTATTTTGAAACCAATTTTACTGAAAGTTGTTTCTGCCTGAAGCAGCAATGACTTTCAGGCAAATTGGCTTCAAAATAATCGGCAGTATTTTATTTATAACATATTTAACTTCCGAACTTGTCAAGCTTCACCATCCACTACCAGAGGTTGATGAATAAAATTCAAACTGTTAACTGGCAGCAAATGGCTGCCTTGATTTTTCATGCGGTAGTCTACCTCTCTGCCATTAGGGTGCTTGCTACTTGTTATTCACAGATCATGTGTTTGTTTACATTTCTAATAGAAACGCGAGTTAGAGTTATAAAAACATAATATTTGAGGGGGTTAGGATATACTAATTACTCTAATTCTTTGCTGGTAGTAATTACACCCACATTTGCTTAGGTTAAAGTACAAATACTGGACAAGACACATCTTTTTAATAAGTTGGAGCTAAGGCCTCTTGAAAGCTTAGAGAGTGCCTCAAACAGCGCTTGTCAACGGCACAGGGGCCAATATTGTATACATATACGTTTCATCAGTGAGCAGGTATCGTTGTGATACTCAAATAGTGTATGCTGCAGTAGTAGTAGTAGTAGTAGTAGTAGTAGTAGTAGTAGTAGTAGTAGTAGTAGTAGTAGTAGTAGTGTTTATGATTGTCAACCATATAGTTCTGTGAACCCTGTCATTGACGACGCACTGACACTAGGATATAGCTCATTCATCATCTGGAATGTAATTGTTACCTTTTTCAATTTTCGACCCGAGCGCGGTTCGAACCAGTGAATTCTATGGCACCTTCCGCCTAGCGTTCGGGAGGCGAGTAGCTTACCACTACACCAGCATTCAGATGACAAAAAAGCTCGTTCACCTCTGTCGGCGGCGTTTGCTACTGCTGCTGCTATTGCTACTGCTACTGCTACTCCTTAAGCGGCGGCATCAACATTATCATCATCATCATCATCATCGTAACTAAAAAAAAAAATAAAAATAAAAATAATAATAATAATAATAATAATAATAATAATAATAATAATGATAATGATAATAATAATAATAATAATAATAATAATAATAATAATAATAACGATGATGATGATAATAATAATAATAATAATAATAATAATAATAATAATAATAATAATAATAATGATAATGATAATGATAATAATAATAATAATAATAATAATAATAATAATAATAATAATAATAATTGCAGTACTCTCATGTATACAGAACTCTACCGTCACATGTTTATCGATTTATGTACCCTCATATTCCGTTTAATAACGGCCTGAGTGAAATAAAGAAAACTGAAACTGAAAACTGCGGTGGTGGTGGTGGTGGCGATGGTGGCGGTGAAGACGATGGCGGTGGAGGTGGCGGTGGAGGCGGCGGTGGCTGTGTCGGTGGCGGCGGCGGTGATGGTGGTAGCCACTTGTTATAATTCCTGATCATTTTAACACTTTCATATCGACCCCGGCCAAAACCAACCTCTTCATTGGGCTTAAGGAATGTCCATGTACAAGCCAAGAGAAGACTATTTCTGAAAATTTACGACTGGAATGACTGGCTCGATAACCGATTTAGTCGGAAATTAGAAAATATTCTTCTCTCGGCCTGTATATGGCATTTAATAAGCACATATTTTAAATTTAACCATGAAATTTAGCCACTAAATGGTTAATTAGCAACACATACTGTTATAAGCATTACACATGGTTTGCTTAATATAAGGTATCCAACTTTCTGAGTAAGATAATATTAAGTAAATTTAAGCGTGTCATAACGTTCATAGCACGATCGTATCTAGATTTACTTCGTTCTCGCTGCCTTTCTTTGAACTTAACGCCGGGGCAGATGACAAGCCAATTGTCTCGCTATGGCTACATGTTTGTCTCGTATGCTTACTCTCTCAAGTGACTGTAGGTAGTAGAAACATCCTACAGCTGCAATTAGTTCTTCGCTTTTGACCACTGTGTCTTGTCTACATCCGAAATTACACAGCCGCATGTTGCTGCTTATGGCGATGGTGATACGGATGCTGTCATGTGTTGCAAAATATACCCAGGTCGTTCCTTTATTGGACTTTATGTACAATCTTTGCATTTAACGAACCGATAAGTCGTTACTCTTGTTCTAAGCAGCGTCTGGAACTTTCTGAGTCAGTTGATTATCATCTGCGCCCGTAGCCGTGGCAGATTCCATTAACAATGGGGCATAAATCACCTTATATCACGAGACGCAATGACAACGAGGGATGGAATCCTATCCTTGAGAGAATCTGATACGAACATGACATAAATTACTTACTTACGCATAATTATTTCTGGCCATAGGACGGCGGCGTCAAGGCGAGTTAGCCACAAATAAAAACAGCTAAACGCGATAGGAAAGGCATCGGCCGATACTATATACACAAACCCATAATTAGCCATTTAACACGCAATACCAAATTTGATCTTAGCGCGACGCGCGATATTTGCGATTGAGCTTTGTCAGAAATGTCAAAGATGTGACTGACTGACTGACATCCCAACAAACTGACCGACTTATACCAGTGGTGTGTCGTGAGTAAAAAATCACACACAGTCGTTTGCTAGCCCTCGTCTAACTATTCGTGGGCAAAACGTGTGTGTTGTGTTGGGATGTCACAGAGACCTCCGCAAGCCTGAAAAAGAAACATTTCTTCGAAGGAAATTTGACAAAGAACTCTTTTTAAAACATATTTTGTTGTAGCATCTGTACAGTTGGATTGCGAACACGTTCTGGCAACTTAGTTTGCCCGCTCCCTACAGAATTGTTAGACGGCAGCATATAATTAAACTTATATGCACAATTCATATTTATATTTAGATACATCAGAATGAGAGAAAGCGAATGCGAGAGAGAGAGGAGGGAGGGAGGGAGGGAGGGAGGGCGGGCGGGCGGGCGGGCGGACGGACGGGCGGGCGGGCGAGAGAGAGAGAGAGAGAGAGGGAGAGGGGACGAGGGAGAGAGAGAGAGAGAGAGAGAAAGAAGAGAGATAGAGAGAAGCGAGATAGAGAGGGAACGAGGGAGAGAGAGAGAGAAGAGAGAGAGAGATGGAGGGAGGGAGGGGAAGGGAGCGAGGGCGAGCAAGCGAGCGAGAAAGAGAGAGAGAGAGAGAGAGAGAGAGAGAGAGAGAGAGAGAGAGAGAGAGAGAAAGAAAGAGAGAGAGAGATGGAGGAAGGGAGGGAGGGGGGGTGGAGGGGAAGGGAGCGAGAAAGAGAAAGAGAGAGAGAGAGAGAACGAGGGAGAGAGAGAGAGAGTGAAGAGAGAGAGAGAGAGAGAGAGAGAGAGAGAGAGAGAGAGAGAGAACGAGGGAGAGAGAGCGAGTGAAGAGATAGAGAGAGAGAGAGAGAGAGAGAGAGAGAGAGAGAGAAGAGAGAGAGAGAGAGAGAGAGAGAGAGAGAGAGAGAGAGAGAGAGAGAGAGAGAGAGAGAGAGTAAGCGACCTCAAATTTACCACACCAGTTAATAACGTTATCATACTCATCACAAGCATGCCAGTGCGATGTTTAATCAAACCTGCCTACAGCGATCACCAACCCCTGCGGGCGTACGAGGGCAACCCGGCAAGGAGCTGCCGCATTCTGTGCGCAAAGGATACTTTCCATTTGAGATGAAATGCATTAGGTACGTAGATGTTTTAGTAATTGTATCGTGCTGGTCCATGTCGTGGTCGTTATCGGCAGGTGTGACCACGCAAACACGTCAACAATGATCATCATACATACACAAATACACAATATTAAGATCTGATCGGTTTATAGATAGACAGATTATTCAAAGACCTTTCAATAATGTTAAAACCTATTTGTTTTCTTATAAATGTATGCACTTTTCTTAGTAAATCTCCATTAATTTCAGTAGAAAATGTATTACTTCCGTGCAAGAAAATGTCCCGGAAAATATCTGGAGTAATTTCATAAACGGAATCAAATAAATCGCGTTTTTCATTTGCCCATCTTGGGCATTAAACAAAGTAATGATAAGTGGTTTCCGGGATTTCACAATAAGAGCAGTTGGGGTGTTCAAGTAGGCGATATCTGTGCAAATGATTGTTTAATTGGCTGCAATTATTTCTTAGTTTACATGTTATGATATTTTCGCGTCTTTTACCAAATAAATAGTATGTGGTGAATTGGCGTGACCTGTTTTGATAAGTTTTGTAAGATTTGTTTTGAAAACCGAAACTGAGGTAGCTGAGCTTAGTGTTTTAAATAGGTTGTTCCACAATTTGATATAACACTGGGTATGAAAGAGAAACAAAGTACTCTTGACAGCTGCATGTCAAATTCCTTTCAAAATATTGAATAGTTAATACAGGTGGTGTCATCGTTTCCATCGTATCATTAAAATAGTGCCCAATCATCCCTAAGCAACCCACACCCTCCCATCAACCCATACTCCATCGTGTAGTGGCGATAGATTTATTGACAAAAAGAGCTCCATCAATCCAGAAAACGCTAATAAGTAACTATCCATAATGTTCTCGCGACGTTGTGCACACATGATATTTATAAGATAGCTCTACCAATATATCCGTCTAGTATAGTATATCAATATCGGTTCTACAATGGGCACATTGTATACATAGTTATTATTTCCAGCTCCAAATTGCAGTTATTAATAAATGCCTATTATTTTATTAATGAGTGTCTAGAATATGTTAGATATGATTTTAATCCCAGTTAAACATTGTCTGACAATAGACCTTTTCCATTTTATCCTTCACTCATATGACGTTATAGTGAACCACGTGACGTGTACGCTGAAGTCATAATCAATTGTGTCATGAATGCCGTAGATAGGTTCGTCACAAACGGTTAATTGATGACGGACTAAGGCTGGCATTGCATGTCTTTACTACATAGGCAGCAACAGCCACCAGTCAAATTAGTTTCAAAATAATCAACAGGTTACCTGTATTTTTTTCTGGAAATCGATTGTCGGGGAGTTCATGGCTCGATGTATCTAATTACGGACACAGCATGTGCGGAGCTTAGCTTGGCCATCAAAATGGTAACGTCAAAGAAAATTTAAGTTTTTGGTTAGCGAGCATCAATTTGAAGGCCAATAGAATATATTTTTGAGAATTTGCCACTGGAATGACTGGCGCGGTTACCGCGCCAGTCATTCCAGTGGTAAATATTAAAAAATACTCTTCTCTCGGACTGCAAATAGACATGCCTCAAAACCACTCCATAGCTGATTTTAGTTGGTTTCAACTAGAAGGTTTGACGTTTTAAGGGTTACGTTGACGCAAGAGGGTTTAAGTTAAAGAGATGGAACCGGATGATGGACGTTTTAAATACTTTTTAGCGTATTCAGACACAGGTTCGACGCTGGTCTAAGCTATACTGAAGTCATCATGAGACTTGTTATACATATATTGTTTCCGGTAGACATATTGTGTGTCCTTACATAGAAGACCATACCAATGTCTTAAACATATCCTGTCTATGTCTAGTAATGGACCGTTCCATTTTAGCCATACCCCGCCCATCTTTAGCTAAGCTCCAACCACACCGTGCTCGCGTTGGGATCGATCGATCGCTAAACTCTCTGACTATCAATTTGCAGAAAACTATACAGGTAAGCTAATAAGTATTTTCTAACTAAGTTGACTGGGCGCTGTTGATGGGCAGAAATAGCGTCCAGTCAAATTAGTTTCAAAATATTCAACAGCATATTTATTAAATAGTAGAAACATACAATTCGTGTAACGTGTCGGATTATTAAGAGTTAAAGACGGGCCAAATAGTATCATATATGCCATAATGATTATGACGTCATCCTACACGCCACTTAACTGATTATGACGTCATATGACGTCAAATTTATAGATGGATACTCTGAAAAGGTGAATTGCGAATATACGTATTCAGTAGGTGTATACGTAGTGCTATTGCTTAAAATGGAGCTCATTGGAGGTGTGAATCAGTAGAATGGCGCGTAACTATAAACGAGTAGGACTAAAGTCATGATAATTTACCAATATTTTAAGTATTCATATTATAAAAGAGTTGCTAATCTCCAATTAGATAAACAAGGTAGCAGATTCACAAACATCATCATGGATTATAGAACTAAACACGTGTAGGCCTACATACTCTTGGTAGAGTTTCACAGTCCGAGTATATTTCCATGTAGGCCTTATTTATCGTCGACAATCTCTCGCGATAATATGACGTATCACGCGGGATTGCGAGATTTCCATAGCGGAACGTATTGGCTTACAAATCGCTCGTGTTTAAAACCCCCCACCCCACCCCAGGGACCTTTTGATACGCTCCTTTTAAACGCTAGGCGTTGACTTGTCCAGTCGAGTTTTGCCCCGTTGAAAATAACTGTAACCTTTGGAATGCGTTGTTAAAACACACAACTGAGCGTTTTATGGCAAATGTGGAAACCCCACATTAGCACGATTGCATACGCGCATGCGTATTCGTTTAAAATAATTTTCTATTAAAATTAATAGGGGCACGTCAAATTAACGCCTTTGTTCACACGTTTATAAACGCATTGGCGTACGCAGCTTTTTAGCCGCTTCATGTAGCGATTAAAACCCCAAACGCGTGTTCAATGTATTCAAAAGCCATCATGCACCAACTCACGTGTTTTCATGCACAACCAATCGTAAATAGTAGAAAATATATGGTATAAAGACGTACATATACCGGGCACACGCCTCGCGACTAAAAGGCCTACTGATACCCAAACTCCATACGCTAACGTGTACGCGCACAGGCTAATGGACACCGCCCTTTTCTGTGTACGAATCTGTACGCCTGCAAAAGAAGTTCTGCATTGTGACCAGTTGGTACAGTGAGACATATATGATTCCATTTTACAAGTCTTTGTACGCTCAGCTTTCACCCGTTTGGCGCATTTAGTTCCTCGCCGATAAATATTATCCAATTAAACTGCGAAACACATGTTTTCCTTTTTGAAATGAACAGACCTGTTTCCAGTTTTCATTATCTAATGCCGTTGCGCTTATTTATAATCAAATCGACAGAAGCTCACTAGCGTTCGCATATACTTCATAAGTCTGATAATGTGTCCGCTTGCTATAATGTAAGCGTACCAGCGCTTTGAATGCGCTCAGATTTTTGTTGTATATATGAAATAATGTGATCGTACATTTCCATGGTAACCATACCAATATTCGATGCATACGGATATAAAAATTAAAATCAACGCCTGTGTCCGCTAATGCAATTACACAAAACATTGCACGATACGGGGATATGGTTCTGTTTGGGCGTTAATATTCCTTAGCTACGCATTTCTGCCAGTATGGTGAAGAGACAAGTCTAGCAATCAATAGGTGAATATGTAATCGTGCCCTAGTAGGTTAGCAAACATGTCATGTCATGGCAGCATATACTCGGATAAAAACATATCTATCTATATTACTTTTAGCAGCCAGTTAATAAATAGAGAATCTGGAATGAGGTCACTTTTCATATCACTATTATGGACCGAGTTGAAAATTATCAATTTGCACGAGCTTTAGAGAGTGCAAAATTGATAATCTTCAACGAGGTTCATAATAGTGATATGAAGTGACCGAGTTTGAGATTTTATTTATCATATAAACTAATTTTGAAATATTTACCAATAGTTGCTGATGTGACTTTTATCCGATTTTTCTTTGTTGATTTTCGTGAAATCGATACTGCCGCTGTGAAGCACCACTACTTGATAACAGATACTGAATGCGCAGCAAAATATAGTGACAAACACAAAATCTGGCGATGTCAGCCGTAAACTACACTTTTCTTCTAAGACTATCGCAGAGCCATGCCCATCAATCGTTACTTCGCTGCCGGCTGATAAACTGTCAAACGATGACATTTTGCGATGACGTTTCATGAATGACAAATCGTAGTAAACAAATCGTAGTAAAACAGTACCGCGTAGTAATCCCTACGCGTCCCGCTCACATCAATCGATATTTTAATTGGTCGATTTAAATGGGTTGCGCATCCAACAGCCAATGAAAATACTCCGTTGAATATGGCACGTATGCTCATATCGAAAAATATGGAACGGGCTAGAAGGCTTGTTTATATGGTGAACTGTTTTATCACATCAACACGCTTAATGCGTGATGTTTATTAGCCCTTTACATATCATTTCAATCATATGCACAAGGCTTTTGTCCCGGGCATTATTTCCAGATATGCACATGCACGTGTGTACTATTCAGCGAAAGATTTTAATAGGTTAGATAAAGCGTAAGACCTATTTTCATTGGTTAGATCACTTGTAATAATCAACATGACATTTTACTCAGTCAGCATCAAACCAGGCATTCCAGTAATATATTCTCATAGATATTCTCCTCCTAGCCTGAATATGAGGATGTGTACACACAGCTGCATGTTTCGTCATTAATATGCCCCTATTAATATGTCTGTGTAATTTGTACCCATACTGATTAATCGAGTAAAAAGATTATTTTTAAATAATCGATCATGGTCAGTCAAAGAAATAATCACGCAAGCCAACGTTCTTGGCCAACGTCGACGGGAAGAGAATAATTAACAATAGTTTTCTAACCGTCAGTTGAATCCGCTGTTTTCGAACAAAAGGGATGTCGAGTTTGACTGCCAAATCCATATAGTCACCAATAGATAGCACTAGTTGTCCGTCAAACGTGATTTATGAATGCGTCAGTGTGGACGTCATTGTCACAGAAACAGTGGTAAATTAATTAGGGCCTACATGTTATCCATCCTGACATACAACGCGCCGCCGTGCATATGCTGATTCCACGGATGCTAATGTTACTGCTGGCAGTATCAAAATGATCTGCTTTGTAAGATGGTGTAAATGTTGATCAGTGATTACCACCATCTTGTCTCCTCAAGCGATAGTGTGTGATGTCATGTCAATGCATGGCATTCTTTATTATGTAATACTCATCCCGTTGAATATTTTGAAACTAATTTGACTGGAAGTTCTTTCTGCCTATGGCAGCAACACCTTCTAGTTAAACAACATTGCCAAACTATAACTGGTACCTCTATGCCTGCCCGTATATAGTGAGGCAGATACACTAGGTTTTTTCTGATTGGTTGAAAAGTAAATCATGCCAGCCACCATATGCTGTAGAAATGTATTAAAATATTTAGAGACCAAAACCTGAATGAGGTATGGATTATGTGTGGCAAATTCTATCACATGACTGGTTAGAATATGATACGGTGACATTGCCTTTAATGTAAACGCGTTCATTGTCGAGCGATCAGTAACGGTCGAAACTACCTCCAGCTGTTAGCTGTCGTTTGAGATTGGCCGTGTAAAGCCTTGTTCGCGCCATACCGATAACAATATCGATAAACTATAGCGATAGCCTACGGCGATAATAGGTTCAGAATAGAATGGTTGCATCGGAGCAATATGTCCTACCAAAAAGTCACGATTTCCTATCAATCACCTTATTTTCAATTGAGCGTATACTTAACGCATGACAAAAGATAGCCATTGAAACAATTCGCACTATGCATTATTTCCCCCAGGATAATTATCGGTATTTTGTTCAGACTGCTCTCATTATAATTGTATGATAATTAATTTATAACGAAAATAACGAAGATGGAGTGAAAAGCGCATTATTTCACGTTTAGATCCTATGCGAAAGCTTGGCATACCGCAACGCAATACAGTAATAGTAGGCCCTATTGATTAAAGCAGCTATGGGACTTCCGACCCATTTGATTATAATCAACTCTCATAGCCGATGCCGAGTTCATTAACACTATGAGGTAACTCACCCTATATCATCCGACATGAGATTTGTGCGCCTATCCTTTAGGGAATCTGAGATGAAATGACATAAATTACTTCTGCTTAATTGTTTTTGACTGGCACTGCAGGTCGATATGCGATAGGCAGATTTGAGAGAAAAGAATGTTGAAGTCCCGTTTTAGCTACCCCCCCCCAAATTTAACGCTAAGCTACCCCCTACCAGCCCACCCCAACCACCAACACGCTTCGTCCGTTTTGGGATCCGTCGATCCATGCGCTCCCTGAATCTTAATTCTCAGAAAATCATATTGGCAAGCTGTTGAATATTTTGAAACTAATTTGACAGGGCGCTGTTGCTGTCTATGCCTACCTATGCATGTGGCAGCAACAGCGCCCAGTGGAATTACTTTCACAATTTTTAACAGCATGCTTAATAAATTAGCAAAGGCATACAAGAATATTCGTGCAACGTGACGGCCTGCTAAGCGTTAAAGACGGACTAAATCGAATCATTCATGACATAATTGATTATGACGTCATCCTACCCGTCGCATAGTTGATTATGACGTCATATGATTGACGGATAAACTGGAATCTTCCATTGCTAGAGCAGATAGAAAGGTCAGTGACATCAATTAGTAGTATCTGTATCGCTAATTTAAAATTTGTCAAATTCCTTTTAATTCGTAAGATAGTTTTAATTTTACCGGCTTTTATTGAAATCTAATTATCGTTTGTGATCAGCTTTAAGATTTTTAGAAGATATTAGTTTAACTAGATAACTCAGTCGATGATGCTTCATCGTACTTCCCCACGGTTACCGCTTTGACCATTTGCCGACCACCCCCTAGCATGCCTGGGGACGGAGCCAGGTGTAAATAACCTGTTGCACTTTGTAATCATATGGGTACCTCATATAACAAATTTGGTTCAATTCCATCCAATGGTTTCGGAGAAGTTGCGCTACAATTAATTTATTGACCGTTTCATACACATCCAGCCTCTGGGGGCGGAACCAAATGTAAATGTCCTCTTGCACCCCGGAATCATATCAGTATCTGAAAACCAAATTTGTTTGAATTCTGTATAACGGTTTCAGAAGAGTTGCACTACAATCAATTTCTTTACCTTTGTAGCCACCCCACCCATATTTAAATGGGCTCATGCACACCATAGTGTTATGGGTAACTCACATACCAAATTTGGTTGAATTCTGTCCAATTGTTTCGGAAGAGATGTTTTGCCATCAATTTCCGTACATTAAAATTTGATCTTTTGACCCCTGCCCTCACCCCTTTGGCGGAGTCAAATGTAAATAGCAATCATATGGGTCACTCACATATCATGTTTGGTTGAATTGCGTCCAACGGTTTCGGAGGAGTTGCGTTGCAATCAATTTTACCTTTTGGCACCTGCCGCGTCGCCTGTGGCCTAAAAATCTGACCTCATCGCCCACCCACCACCGGGGAAAGTGCCAAATGTAAATGCGCCCATGCACGCCACACTGATATGCGTACCAAATGTGGTTGAAATATTCATTGGTTTTGGAGAAGTTGCGTTACATTCAATGTCCGCACATTAAAATGTGACGGTTTGACTTCTCTCCACCTCCTGGAAATGGGCGTTTGCACTCCTAAATCACATGGGTAACTATCATCTCAAATTTGGTTGTGTTCCCTCAGGCTGTTTCAGAAGAATTGAGTTACCATCGATTTGACGTTTTAACCCCTGCCTCGCACCCCTGGGGGCGGGGCTAAATCTAAGTGCATCATCGATTTTCCACGCAGATACTCGGACAACACGCACATACTCACGCACGCACGTACGTATGCACACGCACGCACGCACGCACGCACGCACGCACGCACGCACGCACGCACGCACGCACGCACGCACGCACGCACGCACGCACGCACGCACGCACGCACGCACGCATGCATTTCCCCCACTTTTCTTCGAAAACGTTGGGATAATAAAGAAACCTGCCCAAAGCTTTGCTACCTGACTATGTGCCTTTTGTCGCCAGCAGATGATGGCTTTGAGCGGCAGGGGGATGAAAGAACATGTTAAGAAAGCCCCATCTTGTGTCAGTTAATGTCGCATAATATAGTGAGTGATTTGCATTGACCCAGTAAGCCAGAGAGATCGATATAGGTAGCCCATTAATAAATAATCTGTTGAATATATTGAAATTACTCTGACTTGATAGCAGCACTAGGTTCCTCCCAAATTAGTTTTAAAATAATCAACAGCATACCTTTATAGCTACCTTGAAGTTTAAATTCTGAACATTCAGGTCCGTAACTACAAAGGCCGCTTATCTTTATACGCATACTAGATTTAGACGAGGCTAAAAATCATTTGCACGCGTATAGTTAAACCACTGTTTTAAGCGGGAACTACGGAATCTCTTAAACCCATGTTTAGTTACACGCGCTTTAGCGGGTACGCGATGGCCCGCTTGGCTATTGTTCCCGCATCAACGCTTAACAGTATGCGACTTCTTGCATAGGTGATCGACCTGCATTTGGCAAAAACGTGTTCGGTATGACTAACGAAAAGAGACAACGAAGTAGTAGTAGTAGTAGTAGTAGTAGTAGTAGTAGTAGTAGTAGTAGTAGTAGTAGTAGTAGTAGTAGTAGTAGTAGTAGTAGTAGTAGTAGTAGTGACATTTTGCTCAAGACCATCTCATAAAAATGTTTTAGCTGTTTTTGTCACTACTGGAGGAAAAGCAAAATCAAGCTGGATTTGTAGTAATGGCAGTAAAGATATTATTAAATAAACTAATAACTCGGTCAAAGTTATCTCGGATAAATCTGTCACCGAAAACAGCACTCCTTAAGTTTCCTTCTACAGTAGCAGGCTGAACATCCTCAACATGTTCAACAATTTCTTCCCGTCGTCTGCTAATTGATCCTGTCGTCGGATGGCCAATTTATGAAGACAGGCTGTTGCCATGATTATTGCCATGTTATGATCCATGTAAAATAAGATGAAAATTTACTTTGTTAAACATTGGTATTAACATTTACGGGATAATCGCACTTCACAACACACGGACTTATATCCTCAAGGGCGAAAGGCGGATAATATAACTATCAGCGTCCACTTTTGTTTTAGAGGTCGTCCATCTGTCAATCCATATGTTTGTCTGATACCTGTTGTCATACTAAAGGTATATACAAATGTGTGGGTCCAAATGCTCTTTTTAAAACGGATATAATTGCCTTTATTAGCACTCCCCCAAACCCCCGTGTAGATGATGGTGGTGGTGGTGGTGGTGGTGGTGGTGGTGGTGGTGGTGGCGGTGGTGGTGGTGGTGGTGTGACAGCAATCAGTGTATTGCTCTTTGTGTCAGCCAGCACGCCTTCCCGCCCGCCAGCCCGCCAGCCCGCCAGCCCGCCCGCGTGTTCGCCGATGTGCAATATTATACTGCCTGTCAGCCTCCGTCCTCTCTTGACGAACCAGGATCAGTAAACATGGGCGGTATGTGTAGGCTGCATCCCCCACAAGAATTCCCGAGAGTTCACCCGTGTTGAATCGATTGAACAATGAGGACTCATTCCAAACCCGTGAATCGTGTGCTGAACCGCACCACCGGCAAACTAGGTTGGTGAACAACCTTTGGTTGTCTCACACGAACTGACAATTTGAACTGTAATAGCCCTTTCAGTTCATGATAGCTGGGCATCGGCACCACCATGATTTCGAATAGGGAGGTGTGTTCCGTCAATTGCTCCAACAACGCCAGGAAATCCCGCTATTTGGTGAAATCCACGTATCACAGATTGCCTAGCATTGACCGTCTGAGGAAAGGTCTTAAAACGCTCATTGATGGGACAGATAACAGCAGCAACTCTGTGAATGGCTTGTCCACAGGTATGTTGCGAGATTCTAGACGTGTCGCTGACCATAATCTGAAACGCTCCACATGCGAAATAACGCAGGGCACACACTAATTGGAGAGCTGAGAGGAAATTCACAGCTTCTCCGAGCTGGATGTTGCAACTCTAATCTTAAAAGTGCATGGATGTCATTAAATGAGTTTTTCGTAACTCGAAACCGCTTAATAAACTGGTCTTCCTCGTAAGATTTGAGCGGATTGACCCTGTCCATAAAGACATGAATGACATGCTGAATATTCTCGACTTCAATTTCGTTAGCCTCCTATTGCGCCAGATCACTACTACTACTACTACTACTACTACTACTACTACTACTACTACTACTACTACTACTACTACTACTACTACTACTACTACTACTACTACTACTACTGCTACTGCTGCTGCCACTGCTGCTGCCACTGCCGCTGCTACTGCGGCAGCCACTGCTGCTGTTGCTATAAAAATATGTCATGCCTCAATGTACATTATGACCCGAACCCAATCAGAAAATCTTAAACGTTCTTGTTTTCAAATATCCGCGTGTAGTTATCACTTTCAAATGATGTGGTAACATGCAATTCACAACTTAAACAACCCCCTGACCATGTTTAGGGAATTCTATTGTTCTCCGCTAAGCAGCATTTAAACTTAGTCAGTAGTTTAGGCACGCTTAATGATAAACATGCTTCGTAATTACTGATTAAATTTAAGCGCAGACTTTAGACAACGTTTAACGATTTACACGCGTCTGGCGGCTTAAGCGCCTTTCGTAATTAAGGGCCTCAGTGTTCAAGGAGTCGAAAGTAATTTAGTGATCTATAATGCAGTCGCTTCTGTTGCGCAATATCGGCGGAAGCCAATTAGCAATAAACTGTGATTACTAAGACTTTGCCCGGATCTGAATCGGATCCAATTCTTGTTCTACGCGCAGCTAGGAAAACCCTTTCCGGTTTAGCTCAAATTTTAAAAGCAAGAATTAGTTTTTTTGAGGAAACAATGATGGACCAGATTTGTGCTTGATCTGAATAAAATTATGCAATAATTTCGGAAAATCCGAAATAAAAATGCGTTTACAAAATCAGGATGGCGATAAAATATTTGATCGATATCGTTTAACATGAACATTTTTTTATTCTTAAACATGTGGATGCGAATAAAATAGGACACTCTATCTCGTTGCTTGACACATCTTAGCTAATACAGTGTGCGTACGTGCGCGCGTGCGTGCGTGCGTGCATGCGTGCGTGCGCGCGTGTTCACAGTTTGGTTGGCCCAACGTAGCTTTGCTTCTCTGTCTGTGAGTAGCCTAATGTTGTCACATTGTATCGACGTTGTAGTAGGCTTGTGCGATTATGTGACGGTAGGAGGCACGTGGGAAAGCACGTGGGGTGTTGGTCCTACACAAAACAGACGAGCAAATCTATGCTGGCCAAACGGACACGGATACACATTGGCCAACGTTGTCCTAACGTAGCATTGTTCTCTAGATTGTGTCTATAGGCGCATATGCAGGTTTATGTCGGACTTTGAGCGTGTGTATGTGTGCGCGTGCGCGCGTACATGTGTGCGTCAGCATGATTGTGTGCGTGAAATGGCAAGTATCTTGAAGCGCGGTGTGATGGATTGTGTGAGTTGTACTGGTGAAGCCACGTAGTTAAGTCTATATAGTCCTAATTATGCTAATTTGATGCTGAATATGAATGAATGATTGAATGCACGAGTGGGGTGGGATGAGGGAGGGAGGAAGGGATGAATGAATGAATGAATGAATGAATGCATGATGCATGAATGAATGAATGAATGAATGAATGAATGAATGAATGAATGAATGAATGAATGAATGAATGGATGAATGAATGAATGAATCAATGAATGAATGAATCAATCAATGAATGAATGAATGAATCAATGAATGAATGAATGAATGACACTTTATTCACATCAGGCCGTCGGCCCTTGAGCGAAGATATGTACACTAATAATAATATGAATGAGACCATCTCCAACTACCATTTAAATAGAATCCAACACTTCAATTTTATTGCTTTTTAAAGTTTATGTTTATTAATGCGTCTCAAGATTCAAATTTAGGACACCTTTTTGAGATATTATCGCTTTTGATATGGGATTTGCCTCTTGCTATGCATTGAGCACAAAATGGGGAATACTTGCTTCATCAAGAGAAACTAGTTTTCATTACCACAAATATAACTCATATTTATGGGATGTACGGAGAGATGACATTTGACAGAAACGTAAACAGATTCACCATTCGATGGCTAAATTTGGTCAAGAAAATTAACTTTTTGACCTATATACTGTCCATTTACAGGCCAAGAGAAGACTATTTTTTAGAAAATGTACCTATGGAATGACTGGCTCTGTAACCGAGCCAGTCATTACAATTGTACATTTTCTAAAACTTCTTCTCTTGGCCTGTAAATGGACATTCTTCATGACTACTGGAGAGGCCGGTTTCGGTCGTGTTCACCATGAAATAGTTAATGGAATAATGATTTATGACACAAACAAAGTAATCAACGGCCATTAAAACTCTTCGGTAATTCCAGACGATGTGAGTTTAATCCATTTCCATGACTTGCTGTTACATTTCGTAATTTCCAGATTCATTTCAACGCAGTTGACAGTATATTATTCGCATTAAGGCCCACCAGAGGGCATATCCTACATAAGTCAAGTTCTCCAAAACTGAGTTTGATATAAATTGTCATTTTAATCTCAGATAGAATCATATACAGACGATATATACACAGTTGATGTGATGATTAAGCTGTGGTCGATCTCCCGAGCATGTGATCTATCCGCATGCATACATGGGGATATCGCTATGCCAGTGGGAAAGGCAATTATCAAATTATAATCTACTCAGAATGAATCAAACGATCAGCTTTTTTACCGCCACTTAGTCACTCGGTGTCAACATAACGATTAAATGGACATGGTGGCCAAACCCGCACCCTCAGTGGCATTGAGTAAAGCTTATTCCCAGGCCAGCGGCGTAGTTTTGACAATTTACCATTAGAATGACTCGCTCGAAATCCTAGCCAGCCATTCTGGTGGGGAACTCTCGTGTCTACGCAGAAACCACATCCATATCAAATTCTTGAAAATAAAATTGTTAAAGCGATGCTAATCTCATCTCAAATGTTGTATTGCCATAGAATATGGTTTATAGATTCCATATCATTCATATCCTGTCACATTCCATGATCTGTATCGCAATTATTTGTTTTGTAATATCGAGTAAACGTTGAGCAGTGGTCGACACAATTTCGTCTCCTCAAGCTATTGTGTGTGATGTCATCTAAGCTCCAATGCATCACATTCTTTATTATGTAGTGATCATCCCATTGAATATTTTGATACTAATTGGACTGGATGTTGTTGCCGCCACAGGCAGCAACAACTTCCAATCAAATTGGTGTCAAAACATTAAACAGCTTACCTGTAGGATTGCTTTAAAACCACATTGCCAAACAAGAGCTGGAGCCTCTATGACTGAGCGTATATAAGGAGGCAGACACACTAGGATCTTTCTGATTGGTTGAAAAGTAAATCATAACAGCCATCATAGGGTGTAGAAATATACCAACATTTAACTACTAAATCCTGAATATCTTTCCTTAGCGGCGTGATAAAAAGTTTAAAATTACCAGGATAGTTTATGACCGGCGCGTTAGATCACCTGAATAGCTATCAAGAGATGGGATTAGTTATCCTTTAAAACTGTGTTTTTACTGTACGGGCCTGAAATAGTGTAGGCCCATGCCTCAATGTAATGGACCGAAACACATCTTGACACACGATGGTTTCATTCTGTTCAAATTAATAGAATTTTAGTCCTAACTTCCAATCAAATTGGTTTCAAAATATTCAACAGCTTACCTGTAGGATTGCTTTTATACCACATTGTCAAACTATAGCTGGAGCCTTTATGACTGAGCGTATATACCGAGGCAGACACACTAGGATTCTTCTGATTAGTTGAAATGTAAATCATAACAGCCATCATAGGGTGTAGAAATATACCAACATTTAACTACTAAATCCTGAATATCTTTCCTTAGCGGCGTGATAAAACGCTTAAAACTACCTGGATAGTTTATGACCGGCGCGTTAGATCACCTGAATAGCTATCAAGAGATGGGATTAGTTATCCTTTAAAACTGTATACTGTACGGGCCTGAACTAGTGTAGGCCCATGCCTCAATGTAATGAACCGAAACACATCTTGACACACGATGGTTTCATTCCGTTCAAATTAATAGAATTTTAGTCCTGACGTTGAATTGGTAATAAATGTATCTATTTCAATAGAGATACATATTTCAATTTCACAACTAAAAATTGTATCAAAGCATACGCAATGGAATCGTCATGTGCTAAGACTAATTTGTTTTCCTTACATTGAGATAAACCATGTACTCCTCTAAAGGTATACATTTTAACCATTTGTTTTAAAGCATTTTGATGTGGTTGCGGGCATGTGATGGTCATGCCGGCTAAGTACGGCCCCTCTGCTCTGATGTAAGTGCATTTTGATGACAACAGTTCCACACGAAATATCTGCGTTTGAGGACGCATGATAATTTGTGAAAATGTGGTCAAAATTTCAAAAGTATATATCGATTCGGCTCTAAGGGAAATTGCACTCGTGGACGATAACTAATTTTTTATAAAGAAAGTAAATACCTTTGTCTGAACATCTACATTTCAGATATTAACAAGAGGCAAATGTCCAATGAGATCAACGTGTCGAATCAATCAAAAGATAGTTCGGCCTAAAATGACAAATAAGGTGAAAGGTTGAAACGCATAATCGCGGAATAGGGTCAAAATAATGAATTGGTTCAAATATCAAATGAGGGCAAACGATTGCTTAAGCAATTGACCATCATATGAGGTCAACGTACACAAATTATATCAGCATATCAAATAAAACAGAAGGTTAAATCGGGTCAAATGAGATCGCGAGTTCATCCGATGCCAAAACTGTGCCCGTGGGACATCTGAGAACACACGATGCCAGGCGGTCAAATGAATACAACTTCGTATGAGTTGCTGTACTGTATGTACATTGGCGAGGATGACATCCTTAAATGAAATTACACCACTTCAGATAAACATTTCCTAGCCTACGCGCACACACTTACTGTCTTCAGCAAACCTAGTTCTCCATTATTATTGCCGGAACCTCTGCCAGACATATACGAGCACCATTCACCGTCTATTAATGTCGGGTAAGATTGAAGTAAGTTTTAACCAACACATGCTCGTTAAAAGTCTTTAGCGCTGAGCTTGAAGAACTTATTACAATTACCATTTTAGAAACGAGCCTGTGTTCCTCTTGAAAACACGTGCTGCTATGAACAACTTTTTAACTTTCCTCAGCAACACGTGCGAATGGAGGCGGTGGACAAGTGTGTGAGGTGGAGATCATTTTGTCAGATAAAACCATATCCTGGTTAAAATTTAATCAATAGAAATGTATGGGCAGTCATATGCAACAACTATCATTCCGTGTGTAGGTCGTTTAATGCATGCCAAATATGTATGATGTTAAGCCTTTCATGCCGAAGCATCTGCAGTGCTCTTGTTGAATGCCCATTTACAGGCTAAGAGACGATTATTATTTTTAAATTTACCAGCGAAGTGACTATCAAGATAACTGACCCACTCATCGCAGTGGTACAGGGTCGGTTATATTACTGAGGATACCCGTGGGAAGTAATTGTGGAGGGCCTGAAAGGATTCACTCCCCAGTAGACGGGGTTGTGTTTGGGGGGGGGGGGGGGGTGGGGGTGGGTGGGGTGGGGTGGTTTACAATTTCAAAAATAGTATATTCTTGGTCTGTAAATATTGTGATTTTCTGGGTCGAATTTAACCATGAAAAGCTTTAAATAAGCGGCCTTAAAGGGTTAATACGTGTGCAGGAGAGGGTCATGTAATCCATGCTCCTGCTTGGTAGCACGAGTGGTTCTCCGTCAAACGCATCAACAGGGTGGGTACATCGCATCTCCTAAACGAAAATAGAAAGTACATGTATCCATGTGTTGCTGTGCCCCGCCGATTTCTAGCTACGCTTCGCCCACGCTGTGCGCTTATTGGGATCGATTTATGCCCTTTGAATCTTGAATTCTCAGGTTTGCAATTTCAAGGTAACAGGTACGCTGTTGGATATTTTGAAACTAATTTGGCAGCAACATGTGCCCAGTCATTTCAGTTTCAAAATATTCAACAGAATGTTTATTAATTAGTAAATATATCAAAGTCATACGCATGCAATTCGTACACCTGGCGGACCTTTCAACGTTCATGACCGAGATAGATACGCCATTCATGACGCATTTTGATTGTGACCCCAGCCTATGTATGACGTAATTGGTTACAACATTATACACTCAAGGGACAGATTGTATCTCTCTATTTAACCAGCTGCATGACAGGGTATTTATGTTAATTGGCCTTTCCAGTTCATCCAGCCGTCATATGATGTCATAATTAAATCATGAATGTAGGTTCCGTAACTTGCATAGATATTATAAAATGCATGGTCAGGCGCTCTTGGTTATCGCTCGAGTAACCCCTGAGGTTTGATCAAACTCCGTTCATCAATAACGGGGAAGTAGCGATTTTAAAATTCAATAGTGGGCCATCCTTCGGAAATCCAGTAGGGCAGTGAATGGAAAATCGGAATACGTAATGACGTCGAGAATTACCAAATATAATATCACTGTCAAGTTGTATCGAGGTCTGTTCATAAATAACGGAGGTGCGTTCATTTTAAAATTTAAGGACGGACGTCCTACTGAAACCCAGAAGGGCAGTGGATTTGGGAATCGGCCTCCGTATTGATATGAAGCGTTACATATAGATTATCCCTCTCAAGATTTGTCAAGTTCCGTTCAGGAATAACGGAAGAGTAGCAATTAAAAAATATAATGGCGGGGCGGTGTGTGGTGCCTGTATACAACCCACCGCGGTGTGTGGTGCCTGTATACATCCCACCGCGGTGTGTGGTGCCTGTATACAACCCACCGCGGTGATGACTAGAAAATTACCCTCCGTAATGACGTCAACAGGGAGCCCTAGAATAGAACTAGTTATAGTTTTCCCTAGAATAGCTGTGTGAAATTTCAGCGAGATTGGATGAGAACTGAATTAGGAGTAGCAAGAACAAAATGTTCACATCCAATAACAACAACAACAACAACAACAACAGCAACAACAGCAACAACAACAACAACAATATTTTGATTTGACCAGGCGAATATAATACGGGGATCCATTTCTAGCTATGCCACGCCCATGTATAGCTATGCCACGCCCAATGCTAGATAAGCTCCGCCCACTTTGTAAGCATTTTGGAATCGATTTAGCACTTTGAAACTTGAATTCTCAGATTCTAAATTTCGCGCTAACAATACAAGTAAAATGTTGAAACTCCTGCCACTAATTTGACTGGGATCTGTTGGCTGTCTATGGCATAAACATATCCCCGCCAAATTAGTTTCAAAATATTTATTGGAATATTTGATAATTTGTAAATTACCGAATGACATACAATGTAATCGCATTCCTTATGAACCATTACCAGGTTCGTGAATGTAACGCCATCTAACAAGTGGCGTATTTGATTATGCCGTCAGATACTTAAGTAACAGTTCGGATCCCTCCATTAGCTTATCAAAAAACTGCATAATCTGTGTCATGTAGTTACTCTTGAATATAATCAATGTGCTGGGCAAACAAAGGCTACTCAGATACCAAGCACCTGCGCCTACAGCACGCATATGTATAGATACGTTCGGATAAATAACGCATCCATGTCAAACAAATCACTTCAAAACCTTTCAAAATCTTGGCAAAAAGATTCTAGGTAGCTGCGGGTTTCGGATATTCCTGATTTTTTCCGGAACATACCGGCAGTTGTAGACTCCTTGTGTATGGCCAAACCCTGCCCAGTATTTGAGGCAAATCATGCATGTAGATTCCAAGATATTCACACATCTCGCATTTGATCTAATCTGGATCCGGGTGTTTTATCCGGATCACGGCGAAAGTCCGGAAAGCATCTTGCATTGCAAGTTCCCTCGCCTCTGTTAAAACTTGACCCAAATCGGATCAGAATTTTTTTAGGCGGTGTTCACACTAAAGTTAATCCGAAGTAAGACCGAAGTAAGTCCGAGCGAATGTACATATTCGTTTACTTGTCATAACTTGTGTAAGCGTAAATGCTTATGCCAGAAAGACGAAAATTTATGATCGATTGGACTTCCTTCGGATTAGCTAATCTAATTTGAACACGGTCTTTGATACAGTCAGGAGTAATATTGCGAGACCAACTAACTGACTGACGAACGAAGAGACATGGCGGTTTATTGAGCCGGTACCAGCAGATAAAGACCACGGCGTCCGAATTCATGATATCTCAAAATGCGTGCGGTTTGATATTTTTTTAAATAATTTAAACGAATCTTGTTTCTGCATCGTTTTATTCCAATTAATCAGTACGATCAGTCCAAATGCATATATATATATATATATATATATATATATATATATATATATATATATATATATATATATATATATATATATATATATATATATATATATATATATATATATATATATATAAATATAAATATATATATATATATATGTATATATATATATATATATATATATATATATATATATATATATATATATATATATATATATATATATATATATATATATATCAATTAGGAAATTACCATCCATCCCTTTCAGAGGGATTAATTATCGCGAAGTCTGCCAGATTCCATCGTGATATATGTATATATAAACGCTTATCAAGTAATAGCAGCCATCGCGCGGATGACAATGCGACTCTGCCCATGCCCCGTGGGAGAAGTCCATAACAGCAAATCTATTCACGCGTCAACGTGTTATCTTCGTTGGAGAATTCGAGAATCTGATTGCTTGCTAATGTTGCTTTTCGCCATTGATTTACCGACCATCACGTGTGCTCGGTATGCCAGACTGCATGGTGCCTGATGTACATTAATTATGGCAATACAGGATGTGATTAATACTCATAGAACTAGATTAATCAGGCATTTTGAAAATACCTTCCTAGTTAACTTAGGCAGTGTTCTCACAAGAGACTTAATCCTGAATAAATCCTTACTGACGTATGGCGTTATTCAGGGTTGATTCTCTAGCGAGAACATTGCCTTAAACTGACTGTGTAAAAAGCTGCACCGGCAACAATAGAAGGATTAATTTCGGCCTATATCTCGCCAATTTCTAGCTAAGCTCCTCCCACTTTTCACACGTGTTGCAATCAATTTAACATATTTAAACATAAATTCTTATAGTCTGCATTTCGAGGTACAGGTAAGTTGTTGCATATTTTGGAAATAATTTTACTGTGGTTTGTTGCTTCCCAGTCAAATTAGTGTGAAAATATTCAACATAATGTTTATCAGGTAACACGTGACGTGTTTGATTATGACGTCAGATACTTGAGTGATAGATCGGATCACTCCATATGATCCCGTCTTATACACACAATGGGTGACTTCAGTTTATCCATCAATCATATGACGTCATAATCAACTACGTGGCGTTTAGGCTGACGTCATAATGAATTACGTCATGAAAGGCGTAGATAAGTTCGTCACGAACGCATAATTGATGACGCGTTGTTGTACGAATTGTATGTTTTATTATTTAATAATCAGGCTTTTGAATTCTTTGAAACTAATTTGAGAGGGCGCTGTTGCAGTCATAGGCAGCAACAGCACGCAGCCAAATTAGTTTCAAAATATTCAACCGACTATCTGTATAATTTTTTCTATATGGATCGATTGATCCCAACACGGGCGAAGCGTGGCAGCTTAACTAGGAATGCGCGTGCCATAGGTAAAACTGGACACCTCCATTGAGAATAAATGATCATCATTACCAAAGACTCTAGACTATGTTATTATTCCTACAAATTTAGATCGACAATATCTGGTACAGCGCCAAAGGAAGTATTTATTTATTTATTTCATCCTCGCAAGCAACGGTTAAGCAGACACGCTACAGGCATGCGCTCAGCAGAACGATTATTTAATTATTTAATTTTCACCACTCAACTTAACACTTTATTGGTCAAGCTGACAAACACAGCCTCTGCAATGGCCATCAACAGTGTTCATTTGCAGACAATAAGACAATTGTTTTTACTTCTCAATTGAGTGACTGACTCGATAACCAAGCCTGTAATTTCGGTGATAATCTTGCCAAAAATCGTCTCCTAGTTTACAAACGGGCACTGGCTAAGGCGAACGCTGACTGTGTTAACCCTCTTGTTCCAACAGCGTCCCAAAGCGCACAAAATGCTACTTGTATCATTTAACCATTTCATCTGTCATGATTTGTAAAGAAAATTAAATTATTTGCTCAGCGAATGACCATATTCTGGCCAAGAGAACTGTTTTCTGTAAAGTTACCACTGGAATTTGGGAAAGTATTTTTTAAAGAGTTGGTCTTTTGACTGGTTTGACGGGTTGGTCGTCTAGGAAATCTAAATTTTTGCTTAGTCAGTTTTCAGTTGCAGGCCAAGAGAAAACTTTTTTTTTTAAATTTAACACTGAAACGACTGACTTTGTAACAGAGCCAATCATTCCAGTGGTAAATTTTCAAAAATAGTCCTCTCTTGACCTGCAAATAGACAGACCACAAGACTACTGCAGATTCGGTGTTCGCATTATAACGGCAAATTTACACAAGAAATGTTAACCATAATGAACCGCTGATGCTCAAGCCGCCAAAAACGATCTCTGCAGAATTCTTGGGAAATGTTCATTTGCAAGACAACAGAAAGCTATTTTTGGAAAATCTCGGCCATTAAAGGGATAATTTACACGAGTAGCGTTTTGAGCGCTGTGAGGCGCCGGTGACACGTGAGGGGTCAATAGCACGATACTGAGTCTGCAGATGCTGATGGACTAACCATATGTGATCGCCCCTGTCTACTATCTCTAGGGATATGTACATTCGTGTCTCGCGAGACATTCTTCGATACGAGGTCGAAAAGGAGTCTCGTGTGTACTGAGTGAGTGACCATTATCGTAGTAATTTCCACTAGAATATAGTAACGCAGAGAATTGAATCATGAAAGGATAGTAGAGCAAGTCTAATCATACCAGACAATATAGTTTCACATAATAGCGAGCTGATATAAAGCTACTAGTATTTTATATGAAGAATAGTTAAAAGAAAGATAATCCCTCGTAATTCGTCTTACGAATCAAAATGGACACACACACAAATTAAGGACAGGAATTTGGTGATATTGCATATGCGCTGATACCGCATGAACGGCTGGAAGGGTAGAGTCGATGTTAATGTGGGGTGGGTGGGTTAGGATGATACCCAAGGCACCATGATCCACAACGCAATACCAGCCCCACCACGGAGATTGTTTTTGTCCAGACCTGTCTGGTCTCAGCTGTGGAGTCTGTGTAACAGTTTAGTCGTGTCGATGACGTCACAAGATGACAGGTCATTACGTTAGAAGGGTATTCATGACACCAAGCTTAGGCTCTATTATTAGACTGATGCTATTTATCCAATGCCTATAAACACGTAATGCATTACATGGGTAATGCAGCCCGATTGCGTTTGCATCACTACCCGCTGAACAAACGAAATCTGAGTTTTTGCACGTCTCTTATATATTAATCAGAAACAGATTCACGGATATGAGTACAGTGGCCAATGCTTATACAAGGCCCACGCTCCTTCACCATAGAGCTATTCTGAACTTATATTTGCATCAATCAGTATGAAACCTACTACTAAATGCGATGTTAATCTCATCTCAAATGTTATACAGCACCGATAGATTAGCCCAGTAGGTGGGCCTTAGAATACACTTTCCGTATCCTCTGCGTGTTGTAAGAGGCGATTAAGGAGGTAAGGGTGAGGTAACCTTGACATAAACCTCCAGTGCTGAAGACGGAGGTTCCAGGCCGCACGGCGCACTCTAATAAACCATGGATCCACGCATTTAACGCTTATGATCATGTCGATAGTCACTTAGGACTGGCGGTATGATCAGCGAACGAAAAGAAGAAGAAAAGAAGATTATGGTTTATAGATTCCATTTCATTCATATCCTGTCACATTCCCTGATCTGTATCACAATCATCTGCTTTGTAATATCGTGTTAATGTTGAACGGAGATCGCCGCCATTTTGTCTCCTCAAGCGACAGTGTGTGATGTCATTTAAGTGTCAATGCTTTACATTCATTATTATGTAATAATCATCGCGTTGAATATTTTGAAACCAATTTGACTGGAAGTTGTTGCTGCCTATGTCAGCAACAACTTCCAGTAAAATTAGTTTCAAAATATTCAATCACTTACCTGTATGATTACTTTTATACCACACTGCCAAACTATAGCTGGCGCCTCTATGACTGAGCTATATTCTGAGGCGGGCACGCTAGGATTATTCTGATTGGTTGAAAAATAAATTATGACAGCCAACATAGGCTGTAGAAATGTAGCAACATTTAGCTACTAAAGCCTGAATATCTTTCTTTAGCTGCATGATGAAAAGCTTAACATTACCTGCATAGTTTATGAGTGGAATATTAGCTCACCTGAATAGCTATCAAGGGATGAGGCTAGTTATCGTTTAACCCACAACCGGCTTCTTCAGCGGTCCTTTGGAATGCCCATTTACAAGCCAGGAGCATAGTATGTTTTGGACATTTACCACTGAAATGACTGGCTCGATGAAGGAGCCAGTCATTTAATTGGTAAAGTTTCAAAAATAGCGTTCTCTTGACCTGCAAATGGGCATTGAATGAGCACATATTTTGAGTTTCTTGACCGGATTTACCCACTGAAGATTGAATCCACATAGAATTGGCGAGAGTAGTGTCATGGATACATGTTTCTCAACTTGGCTTAGATATACATGACCCAGTTAGCTGACTGTTATACTAATATCTGGTAATACAAGCAAAGGGAAGATTTTAACCTTTTAATAACCAAATTTGGTCAAGAAAATCTAAATAAGTTGTAATTGAATGCCCATTTGCAGGCCAAGAGAAGACTATTTTGAAAATTTACCACTGGAATGGCTGGCTCGGTTACCGAGCCAGTCATTCCAGTTGTCAATTTTCAAAAATAGTATTCACTGGGCGTGCAAATGGACATGCCTCAAGACCATTTCAGAGGCCTGTTGTGGCCGGCTTCCTCATGAAAGGACGCACGCACGCACGTGCACACCAACCAGCGCAAAGTGTTCTGTAACACCCTAAGCTACAATATCAAGGGATAGCGTGTTCCACTAACGAATCGATTTTTTTTGGATTTATATAAATCTTTACCCCCCCCCCCCCCGCCCCCGAGGATACAAGAGGCCACGTACATTAGCTATATCTCCTTTAGTTGATGATCACTCAAATGGTACCAAACAACATTAGGTTCCCTAGGCTGTGAAATGAGATTATTGGCAAGTATCCACGCGGAAACAGATATGGATAAGAGAATATTCTCTGGTACAGAAAGCATCAGAGTCATGGTTGATAATGAGAGATGCGGAGAAGAGATGCCATGGTAAACGTGAACGATTACGTGATTAAATCGAAAATCGTGATTATTCTTTAAATCGTGGGGTTAAAATTATAAAATCGAATAATCGTCAATAAATTCTACTGCATAACATATTTCAAATGCTATCTTTTAATTACTTTTTAATGTGCTCGGTCAATAAAATTGATATTTTGTTCAGTGAAGGTAAACTCATTTGGAGGTGAAGAGACGTTTATTTTTTAAATGTATCACGGGAATGCCTGGCTAGATTCTCGTATTAAAAAAATAGTCTTCCCTTGGCCTGCAAAGTTGACTTTTCTAAGCACCATTACAGCTTTCATCACTGGCATACTTGTGCTGCTATGTCTGAGTAATGTGTACCCAAGCTGATTAATCGAGTAATCACGATTATTCTTAACTAATGGATCGTGGTCACTCAAAGCAATAATCTGACATGTCTGGTTCGTGGTATGGAGGAAATGCTATACGTGGCTCAATTTATGAGTGATTCTATCTGCTCTGGAGAATATCTGCTATGGAGAATTTGCATTGCTTATGAAATCACGTTTATTGTCAGCTGCACTTGTAAACATGAGTTCAGATTGAGCATCGCCACTCCATCAACGATAACACACAACACGCATCCTTCAGTTTTTGTTGTCACATTGTAAATATTTTTTCGGGTTTTTCTGGCTTTTCGGATTTTGTGGATTTTTGGTATCGTGACCAACGTTGCTGTATCCTATAGTAGGACTAGACCATTTTTTGTGTTACTATTTGAAACAGATCGGACAAGCAGGTTCTGAGGTATTCAGATATCCTGAATTTAATCCGAGCCGGATCTGCGTTTGTGTATCTGCATCGCGGTCAAATTCCTGAGATCATTTTATCAGTGGACGATTACTACTTTACTGTGTTAAGATTTGATACACGTCGGGCTATTCATTCGGCACAGCTCTGCACTCGCGCACGTACGCACGTACGCATTTACCAACGCTCGTGCGCATGCAAGCACGCACGGAAATCGAGTGCAATACTACCTACCCATCATTGGGTTACGGTAATAACCTCAGCTTCCCTCAATACTGGGCACAACATGTAGCATAATTCCCCATGCTTTATATGAATAGCGAGTTACACTATAAAATCGATTTTTCCATTTATATAAATCCTGATCCTCGGGCTATACTAGCCCAATTACACTCAGTTCGTCCCTTGTATTTGATGGAATGTGAAAGGTTAGCAAGACCATTAAGATACCCCACACTGGCAAGTGTGTTTATTTATTGGCACAAACTGATATAGTAGAAGCAATATTGTCAAGTAAAATTGCTAGGAATAAATGCAAACTTCTACGCTATATTCACTACAATGGATGCATAGAAATGTGTCCAACATGTTTCAACAAGTCATACGATACCCCATATGCAACAGATTGGCGTTAACTCCAAGTCAGTGGCATGTGAATATGTGTCCGCGTAAGACCAGAGGCAGGCTGGATTATACATGTATGATAATGCATGTGTATGGTATACACGTTCATCATACACGATCGTACAGTATCTGACATTGTTGGATGAATTTACCAACCAGTGATACCATTAAAGGCACGTGATTTATATTCCGGTATATGATTTGACGTTTCATCTAACATGTTGGACGCTGTCGGACGAAAGTCGAAGATCGTCCGACGGTTTTTTGCGTGTATGATTCAACTTTGTCGAATCTCGCATGTTTGATTTGATTTAAACACATTTTTATTGTTTTAAGAGACAATTGGGATTGAGTCACAAGTTGTTTACAACTTAGTTACGACTCGCTCCCTACATAGATATTATACAGTAATAATGGTGACAGTGGAGTGTAGGTTCAGAAACATAAGTACAAATATACAATTGGAAATGCACCAGAGAGATCCACTGCCAGTAGAGGGAAATGCCAGCGCTCCGACGTAAGATGCCCTAAAGGGTATCCCATACTGGCCCAGCGCTGCAGCAGCATAGACACTTACTACCCCAACTGCGCACACGCCGGCAGTGCTGCGCTAATGCGGTCAACTGGAGGATACGATGCGCCGGAGTAGTTCCCCGCCGCCGAAGAACCGCGCCAGGGACACCCCCCCCCCACTAGTTCCGAGATCAACTAGGCGCGTGCGCGTGATGGCGCAGGGAAATGACGCGAGAAATAATCCATACTAGTATAAAGGTTGCCACTTGTGGGCTTATTTAATATAGCCGTCAATTGAACGGTTCTCACCAGTGCGTATAGGTGCGTATAGGTGCATAAACCACCACCCCCACCTCGCCATCCGCGTCACCAAGTTGAACAACACCCTATGGGTCTCTGTCTTTACAGGCTCACCGTGTAACACTGCGGACCAAAACAGGCGTAAGATAACGTCCGACGCCAGCCAATGCCTTAAACATTGGCCAGCGTCGGACGTCCAGCCACGCCCACTGCACCATGCCCCAGGTTCGTTGGTATTGCGACCATAAGGCCTAAAGGCCCACCACCAGCGAGCCCCAAGTACGAGTGTGCATTGTAGACTGGCTTAATATCCGATTTCGTTTGTTTTGTGCGTTATTGGATTTTCGTGTTCACATCAGCCTCCACGCACATCTAATTTGTGTCAAACCGTTTTGTGTTCCGAATATAGTCTTGCATGTATAATCATATCTGTAGGATCGTCTGCCATAGGCTTTAAGAAGACATGGCTTCTCACCCAGAGCCGATCTTTCGACCATTTCGGCTCAATGGCCACCGTATAGTAGTATTCAAATTTGTCACTCACAGGAGCTTGTTATAAATGTGGTTTGAATAAACATGTGTGACAGATTTTGTATGAAATGTCAATTGGATTGAGACACTGTATTTGTAATCACCTTCATATTAATTGACCTTTCCAGTCTATCCAGCCATAACATGGCGTCATAATGAACTACGTGGCGTGTAGGATGGAGTCAGAATCATCACGGTATGAACGACTCTATTTAGTCCATCTTAAACGCTTAATAGTCTGTCAGGTTGTAGGAATTATATGTCTTTAATATTCATTAAACTTACTATTTTGAAACTAATTTGACTGGGCGCTCTTGCTGCCATAGGCAGCAACAGTGCCTAGTCGAATTAGTGTCAAAATATTCAACAACATATCTGAATAGTTTTCTGGAAATTGATAGACAGGGCTTTCAAGGATCGATCGATCATAGGTAAAAGTGGAAATCTCCCTTAACACGCAATGCTGAAGCACTGTGATTGCAATGCCGAAACGGCCATGTGGTATGTTATTGAATAACATAGTACTAATCTTGCTAAGAAATGTTGCTGACCTACGAAACGTAGTTTCAAATTATCCATCAGTGTTTTTCCAAAAGAAATGAAAGAATATAGTATTGTATTTGAGTGTTAGCATTGAAAGCGATTCCCTGACAAATGACGTAATGCGCAAACGTCGTCATTTATCATGATCTGTCTTATTGAATTGAAGCAATCTAATAGTCTAGACTGGAAAAGTGATCTCTGGAGCAAACACCTCCAAGTGTTAAAATCCTACACTTGAACTCTATGACCCCCGAAAGACCAAAGTAGATAAATCATTTACAATGCAAGCAATATTATGTGGAATATTTTAAAACTAATTTTACCGGAAGCAACAGACTCCTGTCGAATTTGTTTCGATATTTTCAACAGCTTACATGTATGGCTGCCTTGAAACAGAAATATGCATACTGTGACTCTAGAGATCAAATGTGTAAATTCGACCTGGTCATATGTTTCTAAAGGTTATGGGTGGAATATTGTCGCGACATCTCCGTTATTTCTTCACTAATTACTGCCTTCCATAAAAGCATGCTCACGTTCTTGAAAGCTTCATCTGTGGAACTGTTCATTCGATATGCTTCTTTTTTTTCTTCGCTTGCTTGCCTAATTAATACCTTTATCTCGTTCCAGTCTTTCTCTATGGCCTAAGCTATTTTCAACACGCCCTAACACTCTTTTTTATGCTCACACACGCACTGCATTCAGCGTAAATCCATCCGTTCAGAATATCCGTGTAAAAATTTGTTTTGTATCATATTCTATTGTGACATTCCCACATAAACATCAGTGACACGTTATTTCTTACGGGAATTGAACTTCTTCTTTCTTACTCAAGTTTCTTTCTGTTCAACATCACCCACTTGAACACGCATGCTGGCAACATGATGGCCAGATTAAGTCTATTTGGGGCCAAAGGGTAAATAGATGTGGGGCCTTTATCGGGTAGGCCAAGGAGGCAATGGTACAACAACTACAACAACAATAACAACAACATCAACATCAACAACTACTGCTACTGCTACTACCACTACTACTACTACTACTACTACTACTACTACTGCTGCTGCTGCTGCTGCTGCTGCTGCTGCTGCTGCTGCTATTACTACTACTACTACTACTACTACTACTACTACTACTACTACTACTACTACTACTACTACTACTACTACTACTACTACTCAAATTCATTAGCAAAAGTAATAGCCCAATTTTGTTTCATAAGCACAATAGAGAATAATCTTTGTGTCTGTTTCTTCTTGGTCAGATGCTATGGCTTGTATCTCTGAAATCAGCACTGTGTTGCCATCAGTAGATGTTAATTTGGAAGACTTGCCCCACAAATAGCAATGGCCATCTTATTAAGTAGTTTTGAACTAAATGTATCACTTCCCCAGACTTTCAGCATCAGTTGCCATATATGCTGTTTGTTTTCGTTATTACTGAGGAGTTCCTTCCAATTTGCAGATCTCTTTGTATTTTCATCGTTCACTCTCGAGAACCTATGCGTGTTCTTTCCATTTGATTTGATAGAATTTTCCTTGTGCATGTCCGTACTGAATATTACATTGGATTTCCCTACTGTGCCAATATCGAACAATGTCTGGCTTATCTGCTTACATCTTCCTGGCACCTCTTTCTTACAATAGAAAGTGGCGTTTCCATCTTCAATATTCAGTGTCTGCATTTGATATTCCCTTGGTTAAATTGTGAAACCCTTTACTTTTGTCTGTTTTCAACAGGTACCCATCAGCCGTGCCAATTGATGATGGTACCGGCATAAGTGGATACTGTAATAGTTCTACAATATCAAGCTTCTCTGGCTTATTCTGTGATATTACCAATAACTGGAAGGCAATATTTCCTTGTTGTTTTATTATATTTCACGACTCTTTGAAGGTTTCCCAAGTGCACTCTCAGTCATGTCAGTAAACGTTTTCAATTTTTGCCTTTTTATTGGTTCAAATACATCTGTATTCCTTTCAAGTCTCTCTGTTATAAAAGTCTCTTTGGCCAGTTTCACAATTGACTCAGCAGCCATGATATCAGTTTGGATATGGGTAGGTGCAGGAGTACCAGACCCAATACGGAACAGCTTATCATTATAATCGAGACTGAAAGGATTCATGAAGCTTTCTACGGACCCCATTACATTTACAGTGTCTGCCTCACTTTTGCCTACCTGTGAAAGACGGGCATCCCAATGTATATTGTTCATGTCTGTCTCATCAGTCATATCTGCCATTTGGAGCATTGTTTTCACATATCTTGCTCGTTCATGCGCCGCCTTTCCCCAGCGTCGACGTGCATCATAGTTATTCACGATGCCAGATATGCCAGCCACGCTTCCTCCTGCTCATGCATGCGAGTTTGCGTGTTTCATAAATGTCTCATCTATTGTTTTGTATACTGCCCACACATTTCCAGGCACAGCGGGTCTTGCAAAACTTATACCACATAGCTTAATCAGCTCCGTTGCTCCAGGGTGTGATTCTTCTCTGCTTGCCAAGAACACAGAAAAGTAGGTACGATACCTTGCATAATTCTGCCCATCAAAGCTAAAGAACGATTGAAACATGTTCCGTACAGATAGTAATTCAATATCTTACCTGCATTTAGGAGAGACAACAGCAACCAAACATGGTCCATGTAAGATAATCAAATCTGGGTAGTCTTACCTAATTCGCCATTGCTAACTCGCAGTCGCAAGTCTGAGTAGCCATTTAGATATGAATGAAATGCTGTCTCATTCGACAATAGTTCGAAATTCTCTTTGGTTCTTACTTCCAATAATATTATTACTTTTGCTAATGAATTTGGTGGTAAATTCTCTAATAATCGGACCTTTTCGTAGAATGGTATTTGTAGAGTAGCAGTCGTTCAAGACCTTCAGCCATTGCTTTGTGTCAGTAGATTGCCAGACTATAATTCTTACCAGACACCACACCTTTAATAGATCCGGCCAGATTGTAGTAGAATCTCAGTGAATCCACATCCACTCATCTTCTTTCCTATATGATTTTCATATAGGCGCATGCCAAATGAAAAGTACCAATCATAACTATGTGGTCCTTGAAGTAGTCTGGGCTTTTCCATATGATAGGATAAGCTTTCATACACATGCCTAGATCAAAGGTCGTTATGGCATATTTCTGCCCAACATCTTCCGATGCCTTTTTGGGCAATCTTAGACACTCTTTTACAGTGGCATATTCTGTTATTTATCAAATACTTTTTAATTACATCTTACTTCTTGGATTTTTTACTCCTGATATGTGTTATTTGTTGCTTGATTTGCATATAAAATCCATCTATATGTAAAGCAATTACTTTACACAATTTCGATTCGGTGATATGCTCATTTCAAGCTTAGTTTACAATGATTGCATTTTTTTTATCGATTTTCAAAATTTGGCTATGCTGCCAGTTGCCATAATAACAAAAGTCTATTAAATGAGTACACCTTTACTCAATATATTTGTCAAATGGTGCATTTTAATAAATCTTAAGCTATTAAAACTAGAATGTGCCTTTACTGTTGCTTGGTCAGTGATAGCAACAATACAGGTGCTAGATTTTAAGCTGTGGCGAAAATTTGTGACCTTTTGACCTATGCCGACCTCAATATAAAACCGATTTGCATGTAAACCATATGCAATCGGAGACGATACTATAAGCAACATTTTGAGTGGTCGATCACTAATCTACAAGGATTCTATCAAAATAGATGTCCGTTTTTATACCCATACCCCTTAATATGGTCTGCTTCACTGCGGGTATTAGCTCTAATATAACCCATCAAAAACCATAGCGAGTCCCAGTTTGTCACATGTTAACATACATAATCTTAAAGAGGGCATCGAAAGCCGTTAGAAAAATATAGTTTCGTCAATTAGTGGGGGTATACAGGTGGGCTCCTCCAGCCCACGGACTAATAAGCAGCAACATCACGCAGTCAAATTATTTTCTAAACGTTCAACAGCTTACCTGTATAGCTTTCTGAAAATGAATAGTCAAGCAGTCCAGGGATCGATCGATCCCAACACGGCGAAGCGTGGGTGGAGCTTAGCTAGAAATGGGCAGGGCATGGCTAAACCTGAAAAGGTCCATTATTTACTGTTTATGGCATGGCATTAAGGTCATGGTCACTAATTTTAATAGAGGAATCCGGTCTGTCACTAACATATCTGAATTCACAATCATATACGTCACATATTATCTGCCCTCACAATTAAAATGGCGTAGCTGCGTTACGAAAGTGGGCAATGATACTTAAAGCTTTAACCCTCGAAATTTTTTTTTTAATTCAATTTATTCATAGAAAATTTGCATTTGCAGGCTAAGAGAATGTCACGGATTCTGGGGTTTCCCAATGCCAAAACTAGAACGCTTATAGTTGATGTGATCTCGATATTTATTTGGACGGAGATTGTATGAAGTTGAAGATAATTGTTTCAACATATACGTATGTTAGGTGACCTGCAATTAAAACACATTTGTTAAATACTAACGAGAATACGGACCAAATAACATGGCTAAATAGTTAACATATGGTAGCTAGAACAAGTGGCCATTATGTTTATCATTAGAAAATGCTCCCGACGGGATTATGACGCAAACTGAATCAAGGGAGGTAAGCGACCACGATTCACGCTAAATCTCAACGCTAAGCAATAGGTTAATCAAGTATTGTGAACAAATTATTAACATTATATTACATCGATCATTGAACAGGTATATCACGCTAAGACTAGATGGATACATCAACGAAGGGTATAACGAGTCTCCACACGCGCACACATACACGCTCGCATTTGCAGATGCACACGTAGACGTGTTACACACGCACGCACGCGCACAATCACATCTTTCAGCTACCGGTACAGAATATATTAATTAGGTGCACTAACGGTTATAAGAAATTACTGTTGACATGAACATGACAACCAGTTGATACAATAGTAAAAATTTGATTATATCTAATACAATGATTCTTACCGAAGCAATTCTGGGTAGATCCAATACCGTAGCAATCTTGTATAAAGTTACTAATATTTGAACACGATGTGTATGCGATTCTTGTGAAATAACGAATGATTTAAAATTGTGTGAAGGTATTTGTGCAACACACAGTTTACTCCTAATCATGGCTTCTCGATCAATCATACCTCACATTCCCTGCAACGTCACACACTCACTGAGTCGACAAAGACAGCAACAGTTTACACACAAACCAACATAATTTATAAACAAAACTCGTACATAAGCCCATTAGTAGTATACAGTGTTGATTAGGACAGACCTGAAAAGCACATTTATATAATTGACAATATGTAACCCGGTGACAAGAAGACTATTTTTGAAAATTCGCCACTGAATTGGCTGGCTCGGTTATCTGACCAGTCATTCCATCAATACATTTTCAAAAATAGGCTTTTCTTGGTCTGAAAATGGGAAAATTTCGAGACAACTGTAGAAACCGTTTTCGGCTGATATACATGTTAACGTGTTAAGATGCAGATCGGACTCATCCATTGAGAGCGAGGAAGGTGTTATCATTGATAGCAACATGCTACAACAACCCGACTTTCAATAGGTCCACCGGTGTTCTTCTAACAATGCCATACACAATAGCAACCAGATTGTGCGGTTGATACTGACAGTGTTCTGAAACATATTTCGAGTTATCTCCGATCTCATTCCACGGTAGAATCGATTTTGTTTGTAGTTATACAAATCCGTATCCTGCGGCTGCACGGGTCCAGTAATAGCGGCATTAAATCATTTATTTAAGGAGAACCTACTCGATGGAAAACACATTAAGTCCTCTGGACTGTGAAATGAGCTTATTTCATTTATTGGCTAGTAGACATTATTTCTTCCTACACCAACCTATATAGATGGGTTCATCTTTAGCAATAAAATAATTGCTACATCACAATTAATATTAGGCTTGCGTGATTATGGTTTTGAGTGATCGCGATCGATCATTTAAGAATAATCGGGATTAGTCGAGTAATCGGTCTGGAGACAAATTACTCAGACATAACGACAGAGGCATATCAATGACGAAAGTTTAACTGTTGTTTAGAAATTCCATTTGCAGGCTAAGAGAAGATTTACTTTTTGAAAACGTATCACTGGAATGCCTGGCTTGAAACGCTAGCCAGTAATTCCAGAGAAACATTTTCACAAATAGTCTTCTCTTGGCCTGTAAATGAGGATTCGCTGAGCAAAATGCCGATTTTCGTGATCGATTGCATTAAAAAGTATTTAAAAAGTATGTTTGGAGATATGTTATGCAGTTGAAATTATGCACGATTATTCGATGTTAATCATATAATTTCACGATTTATAAAATAATTGCGATTTTCGATTAAATCACGTAATTGCACAAGCTTACTGTATATGCCTATATAATCAATATTACTTTAGCATATCAGATCATTTTCTGAAGTCAAACAACTAAACCTATAGTTAATAGTTATGATATGATATGTTATGATAGGATATGGTTTAGAAGAGGTATTTTAGATACACAATATTATATATATATTTATATATTCATTATTTTCTCAACATCATCAGCTAAATAAAACTCGGACTATTTCAAGTAAAAAACCGAAATGTTTAATTATGTTACTATCAATATTAAACTCATCTAAAGTACCCCATCTTGTATCAACGTGTGGTGTATAATGGTAAAACCGGCCAATACTGCTTCTGCAGTTGTCTTGACGACTGCCTATTTGCAGCCTAAAAGAGATTATTTCTGAAAGTGTACTACTGGAATGCCTGGCTCGGTTACCGAGCCAGTCATTCCAGTGATAAATTTTCAAAAATTAGTTTTCTCTTGGGCTACAAATGGACACTGACTAAATATAAATGTAAATGTTCTTGCCCAGTAACCCTTTAATCGTCAAACATTTTCCTAAATTCCAGCTATAAACTCACAAAACTCAGTCTTGTCTTGCCAGCAAATTGTCATTCGCTGAGCAAAAATTGTAATTGCTTGAAAACCCTTTACAAATAAAAGGCTTAATAGATAAAAGTCGCCTTTGAGCGCTTTGAGGCGCGGTTGACACACGAGGGGCCGGTCAACTAACTGCTCTATTTACGTTTACCGGCTCTCATTCACACCAAAGTGCCAAAGATATAAACCGTTCAGACCGCAAACTTCCAGAGGTCTATATCCTGCACCCCGATGCAAGGAAACGGAACAAATCCTAGTTCATGTCGACTCTATGCCGCACGAATATACGCATTTTTTTATAGTTGAGAAAGTGGATTCTGGATACGCATCACCAGTTCAGCTCACAACCCCAATATCCCCCACCCCCTAACCCCACCCCACTCCCCCTACCCCAACCGCCACCCACCCACCCTACCCGCTAAAAAAACTACATCAATCCATACGGAGCGAGATCATCACATACCAAGACCTAGTCCACCTCACCACACAGAGGCCTACGCTTTCAAAAGCACACACTCCCAGCAATCCCGCTGCAAGGGTCGCCCCACGACCCCGACCCCACCCCACAGCCCCCAGCTAAGTAATACAATATGCTCCTTTTTCGTAATGCATTCCAACAAGAAGCTTGGCAAAACCACACCCATAAGCGATTGTGAAGCCTATTGAAAGAAAGAAACATTGAACATGACTTGTCGCGAACTTTCTGTGATTCATCGCGGTTACCTAATGCACCTTTCCATTTTAGGCATGCTCCGCCCTTCCCAATCTAGGTTCCACACACACTACGTTGGGATTTATTATTTGCTGGACGGACTAGTCCAGTTTCACGAGTGGCGAAGTATTATCTGACAAATATGATTGTGACGCCAGCACACATGTGCCGTAATTGATCATGGCGTTATATACGTGATCAACAGATCGGATTCATCCATTATAATAGAGTAGTGTGTTTAGTGCGATTTATTCCCTAGCGTGAAACGAATACCGGAAGCCCGCTAGATGTTGGCTTCTATGCAAACATCGCGTTCAGTTTATTCCTGGGAGAATCGATGTGCTAATTCAGCGAGCACTTACGTTAGTGTCTGTGCAAGCACGCATTGGTACACATTGACTGGACGTGATAGCAGACAGACACACTGAATATAACCGTGCTCACTCTGGAAACACAGAGAAATAACAAGGATAAATGTGTCCAATAACCGCGTCGACATTATATATGTTATAACCAGGCTGTTTCCATGAGGTAAAACGAGTCTATTTTGGAAACAATGCTGCTGAAACGCGGCTGTTTCAATTTAGCTTTTGATCCCAAATTTGGCACACGGCCGGGTAACCCTACATCCACATTAGGAGACGATCCCTCCAGTATAACTTAAGGTATCAAAAACGAAAACAACAACAACAACAACAACAACAACGACAACGACAACGACGACGACGACGACAACAACAACAACAACAGCCCGCCATGCTCGCATTAACCCATGCGTCTAGCGACGCGGATAAAATGTGTAATCTACCTTAGAGGTAAACTGAAAATGATTGTAGTGATTCCCGTTATTCTCACACAATTAGAATAATCAGCCTCGTTCCAACTAAATCATTTCTACATCGACATTAAATGGCATCTATTCATGTGAGAATGTGCGTGGATAGTGAAATATATCAATCGCCATCACAACGACAAATCTAAGCAAACACAGATTCAGCAATACCAGCCATTGAACGTATGATTACATGTCTATATATGTGTTAGCCGGGGAGTTTATGACTACGAATATGCATAGGAGTAGAACAGTTATTTCTGCAGGAAACTGTTAAAACTGCATCTTTGTCGCTAATGTATTTGTATGGTATTGATCATCGTTCGAGTAATGAACAAAACCATTAAGTATTCGCTGGCTGTCGATGATAACCTTTTGCTCAGGCAACATAACATTCAGCATAGATAAAGTTTCGGATTACTTTGTGCGAACGCCTTTTTGTACAAAGGTCTCTGATTGAAACACTCACACACACGTTACACAACATGACCTAATTTTAACACATCGCGTGAGACCAATTAACTAAGTAGACTTAAACTTTCTGACCACTGGTTCAAATGAACCACACTTTGTATCATAAAATAGGAGATCACCTGTATGTGTATTTTTGGTAGAGGTCAAATTCCTGATGAAAGAATGAACATGAGACACACGACGTATCAAGTTGTCTCCGAGATGTGGCAGAAGATACTAGGTCTAGGAAATTGCTGTACCATTAGCAACTGCTTACACACACTGTTGCGATTCACCATAATTGAGTGGGAACAATCTTTTGCGCAAATATCTGATGTCATAATGAAATACATCACTTGTTAGATGACGCCAGTCAAAATGGCATGCGTCTGTTACGGAAGTGGCAATGGTTCATCGAAAAAATGTTTGAATTGTATCTATTTGATGAATTTTCCATTTAATCAGCATTCAGTTGAATATGTTCAAACTAATCTTACTAGAAGCTGTTGCTGCCATAGCAGCAACAGCCCTCAACTCAGTTTCAATATAGTCAACAGCTTACCTGTATAGTTTTCTTGAGATTGCGATTCAGTGAATACAGGGTTCAAAGTGCTGACAACAATTCAAATGCTCGTACATATCCGGCAGAGCTTAGCTCGAAATGGCGTTAGCCTAGCTAGAAATTGAACCGTTACCACACAAGCATAACCTGAGTACAGCATTCAGGATGGAAATTATGTTTAAATCTAATAAGGTTGCTGATATGATTGACAGCCAGTCTTGTATAGGTTCCACTCATCTCTAACCCGTGCTTCGTGTGAACAAACTAACCTAATTATCCACGCTTTTCTAGATTAATACAATGTCGTTTGATGTTGGTATGTCAACGAAGTGCCCCGTGTACCACTGGCTAGACTGACCGACGATATAATTACCGAACCTCTACTTGTAACACAATATTATGGTAACTAAAGCGGGATATTTGCATTACTACTGTGTGAACTCCAAGTTTATCCATGGTCAGAGATAATGCCGTTATCACGTTGGTGTCATAGCAACCGTGGTCAAACAATACTCACCCCATACATGTCGTAGATTGGTATGACACAATTAAGCAGTAGATTTAGATCTAATAAGGAGGCATCTGTAAATTAGTTAGCGATTTTATCTATTATCGTGTTTCACGTAAGTGACAATGAAAGGATCCGGAGCTGCCGCTTGAATATATGATGTCATAATCAACTATATCACATGTTAGCTGGCATGACAATCATAATTACGCAAAGCTCTGTGAGGAAAATTGAAAAGTGAGTCGCTGTTCAACGAACTGTATCTCTGCGATGAAATTACAACTTAATAAACATTCTATAGAATGTTTGAATTATTTTCACTAGGAGTTGTTACTGCAAAATTAGTTTTAAAATATTCAACAGCTTATATATATCTTGAAATTTACCCTCTGGGAACTCATGTTTAAATTTTCAAATTGGTCCCAACACGTGTAAAATATAGACAGAGCTTGGGTAGACATGGGCGGGGCACAGCTACAAATGGATGTCCCCTTTGTTTACAATTTTGTTCATCGAGGTTTTCTTCTAGTCCGTGTTGAATATATGCCCAATGGAGGTATCCGCCTTTAGCTATGCACCACCCATTTCTACCTACGCTCTGTCAATGCTTCGCATGTTTTGGGATCGCTCGAACCCTGAGTCACGAGAATCCCAGTATCAAGGTAAATATACAGGTAAGCTCTTCAAGATTTAGAAAACTAATTTGACGGACTGTTGCTTATTAAAATGCAGAGACATACAATTCGTACACTTGCCAGACGATTCAGCATTAATGACGAACTTAGTTACGCCAGTCACTAGGTAGTTCGATTGTGATGTCAGCTTATTGTGTGTAGCAGATGTCACTCTCTTCTAAAAGTGTGCACAATACTGACCATATAAACACATATATAGGTGTGTCGTATCTGCTGGACTATATTGGGAGATCTAGGTCCATATACCCTGGTAGAATAAACTACCACGACATTAGGTGACTGTTTTTAGGAGTCCTTAATTGTATCCTTTCGTGTGACGTCTAGAAGGTAACTAGACGTTTAGATTTAGTGTGGGTACAAATAACCATCATATCCTACTAGCAGGCAATGGACTAAACGAACTATACGCTGTCTGTTGTACTGGTGCATTGCTGTTGTTGTTGTTGCTGTTGTTGTTGTTGGTGGAGGTGGTGGTGGTGTTGTTGTTATTGCTGTTGCTACCGCTGCTGCTGTTATTGTTGCTGTTGCTTGTTTGTTTGTTTGTTTGTTTGTTCTTTAATATGTTGTTAAAACTTAATGTTGTTGGTTGTACTGGTGGTGATAGATGTGATGTTGATGTTTATGTTGGCATTGTCCGTACCTTGGGTGCTGTTGAAGTTGGCATTAGCGTTGCTTTCACAAGGCGCGTAGTGATGGCACCAATCTCAAGCTTATGAGAACTCGTAACTATGCTCTCCATCGGTTTCTGCTTGACCTCCATTCCTGGGAGTCTGGGCAAATCTGCATTCCTGTCATACACTGCTGGTTATCAGCCAGCGAAAAGTGTCATTGAATTATGAGAATGGATGTTCAATTCTCCGTCTGTAGGCATTATTCCGAGTCCAAGCTCTCACCTTTGTCATTCTGTCAGAGGAGAGGCGATTAACCCCGAAGTCAATTCTTCATTTTCAATACAGCTCTAACAAACCATGTCCATATATTATCAGAAATTGCTGGCGACTCCCACTTCATCACGACGCGCTACCATCTCCTGGCAGGCGCGTGAACGAGATGTCAAATATTCAATGAAAGATAGTTTTGTTTGCTCCGTACTCGTACAGAAATAAATTGTGTTGTGGCAAATGATTTCGATGTTTGGAGAGGCGGCGTGTGGGGGTCGATAGCCACGAAATAGTATAATTACAGTTTTGCTTAATTAATCATAATAGTTCATCTACACGCAATTATATCATATAACGGAAACCGGTTTAACGATCTAAATATGAACACTAAAAGGCAGATGGCCGCTTAATGTAAACGAATTTGCTAAAGCAAGCACCTCTTATGAGCGAATCACGGTAGTGTGTTAAGTGTCGCAATGAAAATATGTATCACCCCATCCTATTGGTGAATATCGGATTCTAGGATCAAATTGTATAATATTTAGTACTTGGAAAATATTGTCATATGAGCTTCAACACTGTGTGTTTGAAATCAAAGCGTTAATTTCTCAATGGTGAATATTTATTACAGTATCGTCACATTACGTCATTTGAGGATTCCAAGATACCAGGAAATATAAGCCGTTATTGACAGGTCTGATCTGAAGCGTGTATGATCATGAATAGTGCATCGTATTATTACATCGCTGGGAGAAAACTCGAAGACTATTTTGATAATGACCCATAGCGACTGCAAACATGTAGACTGAATGTCGGGATGACTGTTTGAATATTTTGTCGAGAATTGTTTTCTAAACGAAAGGCTGGTAATTACGATCACTATGGGCGGCCAAATTGTGCTGTTCATATTTGAAATCAGTTTGATTGAGTTGGGTGTGATTATCACCAACCAATCTAGTTTTGTCATTTCAGATATTTTAATAGCCGTTTTGGGTTTGTGTTTAAACGCAACTATGAATAACTAGAAAAAAGGAGGCGGAGTTTACCCGCGTTAGACCCTAGAACTGGTTATGGTAGTTTAATATAAGAACGGCACAGCGTGACGGTAAGACAGTGACGGATTAAATACTGAGGAGCTTTAAGGAGACGTTCTCGGTAGTTAATGCAACAGAGTCTTACGGGACTAATGCGTAAAATCAGATTATGATGGTGGCCAAGGAAGATTGTTGAATAACGGGAACGGCCATAATAGAGTGCTAAGGAAACCAGTTCTATGATTCATTACCGCGTGGTGCCTGATGCTGATTGCACAACTTGTGATCATTCTGGAATAACCCTGCCGGGTTAAGGATCAGGCACTAGTACGTCATGACGAGTGGTAACCATCCATCGTCGTGACTAAATGGAAATTGTCCCATTGCGAAAGTAATTACAGCAGTATCCTACTTGATTGGTTAACGCTCCTGTCACAATAATCCAAAAGTAGTGGGAGCACAAAGTATGCGAGCTATGGTTGTTGATGAGTCTTGTCAAAGCAAGCAAAATTTACATTATCTGTCAGGAGCCATCACTCCCAAACTGGTTCCCACCAGTTTCTAGATTGCACAACGAGGGAGCAAGGGACCAATCAGAATGCGAGCTTTAGGGGGAAATCCTTGGGTAGCCCAAACTGACGTCAGAACAGAGGAACCACTTTATGTGTATAAAAGTTGGTGTCTGCTCTGCTTTCGGTTATCTTTTCACCATCAGTAGATCCGAATGGTAATCTTCGTATTGATTACAAGTTATTATAGTAAGCAGCTTATAATTATTATCACGTTAAATGTTATCTCAATTGTTGTACAGGCCTTCAATGCGGCCGTTGCAAATTATAGTAATTAATACAGTTATCAAGTTTTGTATTACTTTCCAAGTCAATGTGTTTTAGTTTTGTTCAAATTGAAGTAAAGTCAAAAGAAGACCACCTTTCCCGCACCACAGAAAAAGTCAGATTTAGTTTAGAGAATAGATTTATTTCCAAGAGGATCGTGAATTCTTCATAATGTGCCTTAATCCGTGCACGGCGAAGCTGGCCAAAAAAGCCCTCTGTAGTGGTCTTGGCGAATGTTCATTTGCAGGTCAAGAGAAAGCAATTTTTGACAATTTACCACAGGGATGACTCGCTCGATAACAGAGCCAGTCATTCCAGTGGTCAATTTTCAAAAATGTCTTCTCCTGACCTGCAAATTTTGGACATTGAATATGTAAATATTGTAATTATTTGAACAAATTTAGTCATTAAATGGCTAGAGAAAGTGTGTGTGCGCGTGCGTGCGTGCGTGCGTGCGTGCGTGCGTGCGTGCGTGCGTGCGTGCGTGCGTGCGTGCGTGCGTGCGTGCGTGCGTGCGTGCGTGCGTGCGTGCGTGCGTGCGTGCGTGCGTGCGTGCGTGCGTGCGTGCGTGTGAGTGAGTGAGTGAGTGAGTGTGTGTGTGTGTGTGTGTGTGTGTGTGTGTGTGTGTGTGTGTGTGTGTGTGTGTGTGTGTGTTTAAATAGAGAGTTGACGTAAACTCCTTCTCCATGTAATACTTTGCAACTTGCTCACACGGATTGACACCGGTTTAAAAACATTAATTAGAAATAGTATTGCCAGATAGACGTTCTGAATTTCTGGAGGTAAATATGGATCTGAAGTTATTTTGTTTTGCTCCACGTTATCCTAAAGACAACGTGGGTCAAAGCAAATTAATTTCATATCCATATTTATCTCCAGAAATTCGGGGGATGCCGACAATTATTGCCTCGATTTCATTGGATGTTACCAATAATAACGTGAATAATGGAGGACTTCAGTTTCTCAATCAATCATATGACGTCGTAATCAACTACTTTACGTGTATAATGAGGTCATAATCAATTACGTCATGAATGACGTAGGTAAGCTCGTGACGAAAACTTAATTGATGACGGACTACGCGTTGCTGTATGAATTGTATCCTTGTACTATTTAATACACATGTTGTTGAATGTTTTGAAACTAATTTGACTGGGCGCCATTGCTGACATAGGCAGCACGAGCACACAGTCAACATTTTCTTTTAAATATTCAACAGCTTACCTGTATAGTTTTCTGAGAATTAATAGACAGGGAGTTCGGGGATCGACCGATCCCAAGACGGGTGAAGCGTGGGATGAGCTTAGCTAAGCATGGGCGGGGCCTAGTTAAAACCAGATTCCTTCATTACAAACTAGGTGCGGCTATTTCTAGCTTGATTACCCAAACAAATCTCTTCCCTACCATGCGTAATACTTGCTTTCACATCACTTCACTTTATTTACACTCATGACACCATGTGCCATATGGGGAACAATACTACATATATTTACATGGTCAATGACGGTTACATAGATTAATAGTAATTGTTATTATTATTATTATTATTATTATTATTATTATTATTATTATTATTATTATTATTAGTATTATTATTATTATTATTATCATCATTATCATCATCATTATTATCATTAGTATTATCGTCGTCGTCGTCGTCGTCGTCGTCTATTGATTGGGGTAAGCTAGACAATATGAAGTTGTTATATTTGAGGCCGTTATAAGGATGATGAGCTCTTGAAGTCTATCTGCACGGGAATGTGTTTACAATTATGCTAATGAATTTACACAGTTTTATTAATAGTTTAATTTTCTCGATGTAAAATGTTGATAGAATGTATGAAAGTTTGGCCGCTTGCGATAGTAATATGGTAGGGCGTCTAATCGTTCAGCACTAAAATGATCGCAAATAAAAAGATAGTGGTACTCGTCACACTATGTCACCTCGTTGGCAAAGGTTACATATTCTCTGGTGTCTAGCCATGCCCTCCCACGTTCCCTTTTCAATTGGCACATTGTGATTGCCTGTGCGAAATCGGTTAAATGTAAATCTATTTTTATCTGTTAGTGATAGTAGGTATTTTTCCATTTCTATATTTGTTTTAAACACATTATATATCTTTCCCTTCCAGGATTCTGTTAGTTGTTACTGCTATTTCTGTTGATATTGGTCCATCAGTATTTGTTTTATGTATCGCGAGTTTGGCACGCCATCAATAGTTTGCCATCAATAGTTTGCCATCTATAATTTGCGATGTCCATACATAAGTAAGACCAACTTCATTTAGTATATTTTCTATATGTATTAACCATGTGTAATGTGTGCCGTTCTGGGTGTAATCAGCGAGTAAGAATGAGTACATTTTGGTGGCTAGCTTTGTCTGTTTCCAGGATATTAGTATGAGCCAGTAGTTCAGTGTGCGCTGTTCAATCTGCAAGCGTATAGCCATTTCTCCTAGTTCTCCATAAAACATATATTTAGGTGTTTTATTTCTTACTTTGAGTATATGTCTCAGGAACACAAGTTCAATTTTTTTATACTGCTTGCATATCTCTATTCCTACAACTTCACTGCCATATAACAAGATTGGCTCAACTGTTTGATGGAATAGCTTTAACTTACAACCAATAAGCAGGTCGAGATTTTGTGAGCGCCGCAGTGGGCAGAAATCAAGTACTTGAAAATGTATTAAATTATTTAGTAGTCCAACACTTGCTATCACGTAGTCAATGAGGCTTTTATTTTGACAGGTTAGTTTTCCCACTCCGGCATCAGTTCCTAATCTACCGTTAATTATGTAGAGGTTCTTATATCGACACATATCTATTAGTCTATACCCGTACTTATTTGGCCTGTTTGTGTCTTGTGATCGTCTAATTGGTAAGTCTGGTATTATGTTTAGTTCTATGCCGTCTCTGTCTAATGATGCTAATGACATCAACTGGTCGTCGTTTTGTACATAGTCCAGCATCTCTGCCGTTTTTTGGCATTCATTTCGCTTAAAAGCATTATGTATTTGGCCTTTTCATGGGCAATCGTCGTCAGATTGATTGGAACTCGACTTTCTCGATCGATGTCAAGCTATGCCTCGCCCATTTCTAGCTAAGTGCCACCCGCGCTTTGCCCGTGTTGGAATCGTTCGGACCCTGAATTCCCAGAATTCTAATATGAAGGTAACTATACAGGTAACATGTTGGATATTTGAAGCTAATCTGACTGGGCGCTGTTGCTGCCATAGGCCATAGGTAGCAACAGCGCTGACTCAAATTCGTTTTAAAACAGTCAAGTTAATGTTCATTAAATAGTAAAGATATACAATTTATCATTCAATGTTCATGATGGACCTAGACACGGCATTCATTACGCGTGTAAAGACCGACGTCAAATTTCATGTGCCGTGACTGATTATGATGGCATCTACTTGAGTGTCAGATCGGATCTATCCATAAACATAATTGTCTGCGACATCATTTTAACGTCGCTTTGTGGAAAGACACAAGAGTTGATTATTTGAATACCTTACATGCTACAGTGGTGAAAAAGAGCAATCGGAGACTGCAGACCCTCGTCTGCCGGTTTTTGTCACATTATAAAACGGTTTTCGGACTTTCCAGAATTTCTTAAATTTTCCGGATTTTCTCGGATTTTTTAGATTTCTTTGTATCACGCCCATATAGTAGGATCATATTCTTTAGTGTCTTGACATTTGAGCAAAATCTGACAAGTAGATTCCGGGATATTAAGAGATCCTGATTTTCATCCGATCCGGATCCGGGTTCTATTCTCCGGACCACGGTCCAAGTCTGGAAATCCGCCAGCACCACAAGTTCCTGAGTTGTGCTAAGATTTGAGCCAGATCAAATCAGTAGTCTTTTAGATACACATACAGACAGGCAGACCGGCAAGCAGGCGGGCAGGCAGGCAGGCTGGCAGGCAAGCAGGCAGGCAGGCAGGCAGGCAGGCAGGCAGGCAGGCAGGCAGGCAGGCAAGCAAGCAGGCAGTCAGTCAGGCAGGCAGGCAGGCAGGCAGGCAGGTAGACAGACAGACATACAGACAGACAGACAGACAGACAGACAGACAGACAGACAGACAGACAGACAGACAGACAGACGCGCACGCACGCGCGCATGTACGCACGCACTAAGAGCCATAACCGATAGCAATAGCCTACCCGCTTCTTCTTATGGACCGAGGGAAATTAGAAAATCTCCTTAAAAGGCTGTGTTATGTTTCAGCGGAAAACGCTATCAATACTATAACTATTGTTTGTTTCGATCGATCGATGTTTCTCCATTGTGACAAATATTGAAGTTGCTTTCTCGTCCGTACACAATATATATACAAGAAAACATAAGTAACAGAATAAAGCCGGAAATCATAATAGACTAGCCATCGATATGTTTTCCGTGCGCTGAATCTGAGCTTAGTTAATCTTATTTGGAATTAATTGATGGCGTGTATATATGTGCCTATGTTTATGTTGCCTAGCAACTTAATTAATCACAACGTAGAAGGTACGGAAAGAAGCTTACGCTTAATTGAAGCGTTTGACGCAAGCTTTGAACATATCCTCAGAGGACACGCTATGTGTCTGCTTAAAACTATTGCAATTAAATAATCAGATCAATAACGATGGCTGCATCTGATCTGCCACTCACGTATATGACGTCATAATCAAATACGTCTCACGTTAGCTGATGTCGCAATCAAAATGACGCAGCCCCGTCAAGAAAATATAAAATTTGTTCATGAACGTGTATCGTATGAATATACAATTTAGTGAACATTATGTTGAATATTTTGAAATTAATTTGCCTGGCAGCCAACAGTACCAAATCAAATTAGTTTTGAAATATTCAACATCCTACGTATATAACCACCTACACATTTAGATTCGGGGAGTTCGGGTTTCAGAGTTTCAAATCGATGCCTACACGCGCAAAATAGGTGTCAGGTGTTAGCTAGAAATGGGCGGAGTACCAATATTACGATGGAGGAATCCAGTTTTAGCTATGCCCTGCCCACCTCTAGCTAAGCTCCTCCCACGATGTGCCCGTGATAGGATCGATCGACCCCTTCACTCCGCAAATCTGACTATCCAGAAAACTATACAGGTAAGATGTTGAATATTTTAAAACTAATTTGACTATGGCAGCAACAGCACCCAGTCAAATTAGATTCAAAATATTCAACAGCATTATATAGTAAATACATACAATTCCTACAACCTGACGGACTATTAAGCGTTTAATACTTACTGAGTTGACATTCATGACGTAATTGATTATGACGTCAGCATGTACGTGGCGTTATTGATTATGGCGTCATATGATTGACTGAGAAAATGGATTGCTCCATTGAGTTGTTAAGCAGGCACAATATTTTGAACACAAATCTGCACTCACATGAATGGCATATTTACATCGATGCACCCACGTATATGTATATGGTCCCTGTATGCCACAGTCCAGTTAGTTGTATGTGAGTAATACTGCAGATCAACTTGTGTAAGTTGTGTGTCAATGTGTGCAAGCAAGTAGGAGTATTTCCACATTTGAGGCTATGTCATAGGTATCCTGTTATCAAGTGATACGTGTCTTCATTTATGTTAGTGGTATAAATTCCAAGGAAGCCATCACATAATAAGCTTAGCATTGTGATTAGTTGGTGTCGGAGAACGAACATCGTTGTTGCTGTTGTGATGACATGCAGTCGATGGAAAGAATCGGTGTCCATTACGATGTTCAACACGGGTGCCAGGCGTGGACGAGACATCTACAGCTGTAATCAGAACATATACATATATATATATATATAAATATATATATATATATATATATATATATATATATATATATATATATATATATATATATATATATATATATATATATATATATATATATATATATATATATATATATATATATATATATATATATATATATATATATATGTACAACCTGGTAGACTAGTAAGCGTTTAAAACGGACTCAATTGGGTCATTGATGACATAATTTATGATGACGTCAGCCTACACACGATGTTGTGTATTATGACGTTATATGATTGATCGAAAAACTGGATTCCTCCATATATAGCGTTTCCCGCGTCTCTTACAATAAAGGGATCCATTTTGAGCCAAGCTCCGCCCAGTTCTTGTTGAGCGCCGCATACGCTTTGTGCATGTTGAGATCGGTTTATATACTTTGAAATAGGACTTCCCTGAATTTAATTTTCAAGATAACTATTCATGTCTGCTGTAGACCATTTGAAACTAGTTTTACTGTGTGATGTGCTCCTGTGCGTGCGGACTCCCGCGTTCGTGTGCGCGTCCCCGCGTGAGTGAGTGAGTGAGTGAGTGAGTGAGTGGGTGGGTGGGTGGGTGGGTGGGTGGGTGGGTGAATGAGTGAGTGAGTGAGTGAGTGAGTGAGTGAGTGCCTGCTTGCTTGCGTGCGCGCGTGAATGTGTTAGAATATTTGCCTGACTGACAACGGAATTCAACGACATTTGATGTGCTCACGTGGTTAATGCAATTCTTAAACATAGTCCCATTCCTTTATATTGTTCGTAACATCGCTTTCAGAATCTGGCGTTTCAAATTGTTTTCTCCAAACATTTTGTCGTAAAGTTGTGTGTGGTGTAATATTCTACAGAAACCGGCCACTAAAAGTATTATGGCTAAATTTAATTCTATTATTTGTAGGATGTGGAGAGAATGGATCCAATCTGTCACTCAAGCATATGACGTCGCAATGAATTACGTCACATGTAGGCTGACGTCACAATCAAAATGTTCAATAAATGACGTAACTAGGTCCATCGTGAACTTTTAACAGATTGCTATGCGTACGAATTGTATCGCTTTACTACTTAATAACTATTATGGTAAATATTTTCAAATCAATTTGACTTGGCGCTGTTGCTGCTTCAAATCAAATTAGGTTCAAATTGTTCAACCGCTTACAAAAATAGTTTTCTGTAAATTGAGATTCAAAGAGTTCACGATTCGATAAATCCCAGACATTGCGTGGGCGGAGTTTAGCTACAAATGGGCGTGACATAGCTAAAAGTGCATTTATACATCTGGATCAGAGCAAACTCATTTTGAAAAAATCTTAAACAACAACGCGTTTCTTCCACTATAGACTACGTATAGCACAGCAACTAAAGTGATTGCCAAATATGTCAAACTTTTCTCGGTGTCGACTGACGCAAGAGTACGAATCATCAGAAATGGCCGTTCATCCCGGTATAAACATTTGATTATATACGAACGTGATAAAATATTCATTTTCAATGCCAGTTTATGGGCGAGGTAAAACGTCCAGCTGCGAGAGTCTGATAACGGGCTAATCAAGCATTCAACAAAATAATAAATACAAGTGTGTGTCAGTCGCTACCTAGCATGCGTGGCTTTCTGTGGCAAAGTGGCTGCGGCGGACATTAATGGATGGAATTATCGTTTAAGGACTCGCGAGATCACACCGCATCAAATTTTATGCATTTTATGTCACGCACAGACTCGAATCGAGTGGCATACATTAGTATTTTTTTTTATCACGAAGCTTCATATTGTATAATCACACGCCCACGCTACGCAGTCTACTGTTCTATGCCATTATTGCTGATGGCAAATCCTAGTATTGCAGGGTTGTGAGGTCCTCTGGGGAAACGAACAGGCGGACGGACGGGTGGGCAGGCGGGCGGGCTGGCAGGCTGGCGGGCGGGCGGGCGGACGGGCGGACGGGCGGACGGGCGGCGGACGGCGGACGGCGGACGGACGGACGGACGAACGAACGAACGAACGAACGAACGAACGAACGAACGAACGAACGAACGAACGAACGAACGAACGAACGAACGAACGAACGAACGAACGAACCGACCGATCGATCGACCGACTCGCCGATCAAAGAATGAACGAATGATTGAATGAATGAATACACGAATGAACAAATGGATGCACGAACGAACAAAGGAACGACAGAAGCAATGAAGGAATGCACGTTGGCACGACTGAATGACTGATCCTCAGTGCTCGAACATTACGAATGAATGAATGAGCTAACACATGAACAACTGAATGAACATGTGAACAAATGAATGCATGAATAAACGCGAGAATTGAGGAATGGAAGAGGGAAGGTACACCGGAAAGAATGAATAAAGGTATGAATGAATGAATGAATGAATGAATGAATGAATGAATGAATGAAATAAAGATTCTAATGAAATCTACAATTTGCATAGTTTAAAAGCAATATAAAGAGTATAGACCTATTCTAATTTATTTTCACAAACACGTGACTACAGAATTGTAGGGGTGGGGGGGGGGGGGGTGGGGTGGGGGGGGGGGAGGGGGCATACGCGCTACACAGTACACACCTGGTACAATGCATAGCATATTGATTTATATTAACTAGCTTGCTATCACTCCTTTATAACAGAAAGACGGAATCAAAAAATTCACTTCTAATGCAAGAAATATTCTTTTGAATACTCAACGATAATTTCTGGCGGAGAAACTGCAGCATATATATGCGAAGAACAGCTTTTTGTTAAACTACATTAAAAAAATCCAAAACCCTACCTATTTAATTCAACTTTTCAGAGTATCGATCTATCAGCTGTCATTATATGCAGCCATAATCAGATATGTGGAGTGTATGCTGACGTCATAATCATTACATCATAAATGATTCTACTTAGCCCGTCTTTAACTCTTAATAGTCCAATACGGTGTACGAATTGTATGTCTCTACTATTTAATAAAAATGCTGTTGATTATTTTGGAACAAATTTTACTGGGCGCTGTTGCTGCCTATGGCAGTTCAGGGAGTTCAGGGATCGATCGATCACAACACCAGCGATGTGTGGGTGGAGCTTAGCTAGAGAGGGGCAGGGCATAGCTTAAACTGGAACGGGCCATTGATTAATCCACTGTTAGCTATGTCAGGGTCATCTGTAGCTAAGAGATGGACGGGACATAACTAAAATTGGTTCGTCCTTTATACGGATAAATTTGTATCAGGATTAGGCCTGATTTAGAGTGGGATCCGGCTTCTATTACACTGTTTAGAGAATATCCTAATGTGAACACATCCATATGAATTCACATTAACATTAAAGGTGCTTATTCACACCAAGATTCTTGAAAATGAAATTTGAGAAATTATATACTTTTAGACGCTTAAATTGTGTAACTGAATGTAATGAAGCGAAATAAATCTTAACATATGATGATTTCATTCCATAAAAATACATTTCGTAGGTTTAGTTGTGAATTTGAATTACGAACTCGTGCCTCTAATTCAATTTGACAACTTAAAAATCATATTAATTTGTACATAATGAAATCATCATATACTAAGATTTATTTCGTTTCATTACATCTAGGCATACAATTTAAGCCTCTAAAAGTATAGACTTTTAACAATTTTATTGTCAACCGTTCTGCTGTGAATATGCACCTTTAATAGTTTGAGCATCCAGGGTGAACCAGCATAACTTGTTTCAGTTCAACGATCTTTTTTTCATGGCAGTATCATTCTATGTCTGCCACGCACCAGTATGTATCTCATTAAGACAGCAAGGAGCTTTTCATGGCATTACGCATTTTACGCAAAGCGAAATTGGATAAAGCTGATACATTTCAGGACAAACAGCCAACAGCCATTTTTGAAGTGGATAAGGTAATATTTCTGAGAAACATAATTTTCCAAAGGAAGTTGATTTTCCCCGGTGGCGTGTGCATACTGAGCGATTTCTATAGACGTCGGTAGACTGTTCTATTTTAACAGGCTCGTGTTGGCGTTTGTGATGTCACTTAGTTAATTAATTCCGGAACACGGTATACAGTACACGTTGATGATCAGATAGATAGAGCGGATTATAAATACATCGGAAAGTCGATAGAACAGACATAGATGTTCTGGAAAGAGGTTCCATGTAATACCATTATTATCACCCGAGTTAGAAATCAACCTTTCTAGTTTTAGGCATCATCAGCCCATTTTTGGAAAGGCTCCAGCCGCACCTTGCTCCTGTTGGAATCGATCGAGCACTGGAGTACCTGACTATCAATGTCCAGAAAATTATACATGTAAGCTGTTGCATATTTTGAAACTAATTTGACTGGGTGCTGTTGCTGGCAGTGGCAGCAACAGCGCCCAGTCAAATTAGTTTCAAAATATTCGGAAAAATGTGTATTAAATAGTAAAGGCATACATTTTGTACAACGTGCCGGACTATTAAGGGATTAAGACGGTCTAAATCGAGTCATTCATGCGGTATTTTATTATGACGTCATCCTACATGCCACGTAGTTGTTTATGACGTCATATGATGGATGGATAAACTGGGACGGTCTATTATCACTCTGTACGAGCTTTAGATATGTCCCTCAAATGTATCTGCCGTCATAATCGAGTAGGTCACAATCTAGCTGACGTCACACTCATAATAATGCATCGAGTTACGTCGTGAACATCGAAAAGTACGCTAAACGTAATAGTCCAAGAGGTACTGGGGTGTTTAATCACCCGAGAAGCCAAACAAACTGATGCTGTTCTTTGATAGCCCAATATATGTAATATATGAAATGAGTATTTTTTGTTGTTGAATATATTCCGATTTGTTTATAATTGAATGATTTCAAAGTTACCTTGATATTTTACGTACCTGTGAAATTAAGGGTAGGGGAAATTCAAAGTCACATCGTTCTCGTATTTATGCACCCAGCCTTACCATAGACCCATCATATTAAAGGTAATGAAGTTCCTCTTCAGCTAATACCAAGGAAAGAACCCACGTTTGTTGTATTGTGTAGATTATTTTAAATAACAGACGGGACGGGGTAATTTTCGAAAATGTTATTCAAAAGTAAATGTTTTCTTAAATCAGTTTGCTATCTAATTAAAAAATGTTTCTAATTCTACTATTCAAGTCATTACATAATTGCAATGCATTATATATTGCAACTAGACACTCTCTAAAGTAGTTTTGCATTTTCAGATGTAGACGTCCAAAGGTGCAACAGCAAGAAAAGCGACTCAAGTGCATTTTGCATGTTGGCGGCAAAACATCTGATCCAGTCGTGCCATTCATTGATGAGCACTGGCAATCTGTAAAAAATACATCAGAAAAAAGCCTGTTCAAATGGAAATCATCAAAATTTAAAAGTGTATGTGACAATCTTCCTAGTGATTATTCAGATCATGATGGGTTTCTCCCAAAATTTTACTGCAACTTTACCGCTATTTATAGTGATGCCGACAAGCATGTGGATACTGAGCAATCATCTGTCAAATAACTGCTACGGTCTGAAGTGGAAGCAATGACAAGTGGATATTCGGCGATATTTCAAAATAAATGCCTGTTTCGTGAAAAAGAGAAAACATGAACTAAACTGGAATCCCTCGGACTGTGTGAATGTATTGATGCTGCTAATAACATAGATTCTGCGAGAAAACTAAATGACTGGGTGGTGTTGACAAACATAAGTGACATAGATTTGGTTGCCAAGGAAGCTAAGCATCGCCTCTTCTCGCACAATTCATAACACGGTATTTTCTCAGATTGCAGATTACATTCAGTCATTCATCACTGATGGACAACAAACAGAAATGTTGATATCTGTTCATCAGCGTTCCCTTGCCAGTCTTGCAGCCCATAGTATCATTGATTCTTATGCTTACCAGCAATGCAAATCCAGTACCTGGAGTCACCGAAGTTTGACAATGTATTCATCTGTGTGGGCCCTTTCACATCGAACTGGCTTTCTGTGGTGCTATTGGTCGCATTCTTGCAGAGTCTTGATGTCCTCACATTATGGTAGATAATTGTGTTCTAGCTGATGGGCCACTGAATGGTTCCTTTCTGGGAAACATTTTAATCGGTGCAAGCGCATTCGCCCATTGCTAGCACATGCATTTCGTCATGGACAGGTTTCTTCGGGGTCATGGAACGATTCCACAGGGCTTGGCAGTTACTTTATCACAATTACATGAAGACACCAAGCCGACTCCTTTGGAGGCTACTGAGCAGAGAGACGACTATCACACATTCTTCACAATGTATGACGAAATCTGTGAATGAACCAGATCTGGTGACCATGGAAGTACAGCGAGGTTTTGGATGACGTATATAGATCTTGTTGATCTCTACCTCTTCAGTCGATCCTGCAGAACAAACGATGTGGGGCCTTTTTACTCACACCCTTGAAATTATGTGTCCTATATTATTTGCCACCAACAGACAGAACTATGCCAGGTGGGTGACAAGGTACTATCTCAACCTACTCAGCATGGACAGTTCACACCCAGGAGAACGGGAGGTGCTTCAGAATGGAGCCTTATCTATAAGGCGGACTGGTCAGAACCTTTCAAGAAGTCCAGTAAGACCGCAGTCTTGAGCAGACAGTGAATGCGGATGCGGCATCTCGACTCACTGACATACCAACATTCAGCCAGTCGGTCTCTGCAAGGAAGTGGTGGATGATAACGAGGACACAAAGGAGTACCACCATTGGACATTTATTGTCAAATGTTGGGCAAGTAAAGCCAAGTGAAGCTCACAAAGAAATCAAACTTGCCAGAGTAAGAAGAGACAATGAATATCTCAGGACGTTAACTGCAGACATTCGTGACACAATGGATCCATTTGGTGAGAATGTTGCAGATGAAAACCTTTACTGCGTGTCCACTGGTCGGGTGATGCCTACAGATGTTACACAAAATGTCCTGAACTGTGTTTCCAATGGCGAAAAATGGTTCAACGAATTCAATGATAACTGCTTTGCAAACCCATCACGTTTTCAGCAGCCTATACACAGACACAAGACAAAGACCTTTGCTTCACCAGTAGTAACAACAAAGTTGAAAGTCAGAGACGAGAAGATCCTTCAACTCAAAGAGACAAGTGCTATTTTCGGACGTCTCGTCTTCCTTGCCACAGAAAAAGAGGTGAATTTGTTGAGGTCTTCAGTTACCCCTTAACTCATGTCCCTTTGTCGCTTGCACAACTTGACAGCACCATGAATAAGCCAGACAAATCAAACCTGATGCAAGCTAAACCTGATGCAAGCTTTAAAGGCTAGGGTGAGCAGTAACACACTACAACCATCGCCACAAAATGTATATATCGAAGATGCGATGTTTCCGATCCAAAGATTGGTGGACGTGCCAGAGACATTTGGAGGTATTGCCAAAGTCATTCTGAGAAAGCTGTGTAAAGTTGGTGATGATGTGCGTTTTATCTGTGACAGATACCCAGAGAACTCAATTAAGGGAGTAGAAAGAGCAAACCGTGCATTGCAGGGAACTGTATCAGCATCAGACTTCAGAGTAAATGGCCCAGACTAAAGACGCCCAAAAGACTTCCACTCGCTTCTTAGGTCAATTGTTTTCAAGACGTCTTTCCTTCAGATGGCAGAAGGGCAGTTATGCGAAGATGTTATAGAGTAAAAGGTTAGTTATGGGACTAGAAGGTGTATGTTGCACCGTTACAGTTTCATAGGATGGAGGTGTCCTCCGCAGCCCTATTGTATAGGTAGCCTGCAACGACCAAGAGGCAGATCCAAGAACAGCATTGCATCCAGCCTGCATCTTTAAGCTGTCGGTGCCCAATGTGATCATTCGTTGCAATGACACAGATGCGTTGCCCATTCTTTTGTATCATCTAGTGACATACAATATTAAAGCAAATGTAGGGATGGATGCAGGTGCTGATGGTAACAACACCAGAAGATACGCTGATGTGGCATCTTGGCAAAGACATATGCAGTGCGCATCCTGGTCTGCATGCCTTTACAGCCTGTGATTACATGTCCGCCTTCCTACGAATAGGAAATGTACGCCCCTTACAGCTAATGGAAGGATCTGTACAATTTACCAGTGCTTTTGCTGCACTTGGGGAATCACATTTTCTCATGGCCTGCTACAAGGCCATACTAGAAGCTTATGTCTGCACACTTTATGGGAAACAGAATATGCAGAAAACAGCTAATGTCATCTTCAGGATCAAGTATGCCCCGACAAGCCAAGACAGACCATTAACAAAGATGAAAGTTGCTAATGCCAGTGTTCTACAGCCTTATGGACCTGTGCTTAAACAGAAGATCAAGCGAGCTAACTATGTGGTACATATTTGGAAGCATGCAGACGAGCAGTCAATTCTTGAGTTTGGTCCTTGCAAACACGGCTGGTGTTGTGATGTGTTGCTGAGTGATACCATATGTTCATAGTGAACTGGTTTGACGGCCATCAGGTTCCATCTGGCATTAGTGACATGCTTGATCCAGAGACATTCGCAGAGGAAGGGGATGAGGACTGTAATTATGAACTGCTTATTGTCTCTTCTGATGATGAGGCTGATGTAGATTCCGACAGTGACATTTAAACTAGCCGAAAATGAGCGAACACCTTTAAAGTCAGCTAAGGATGGGCATGAACTGGTTGCAAAATGATGCGTTAAGAAGAATATTGTTGGCCAATGGAATCAAAACCTGGTATCAGTTGAAAGAGGTCCTCATTACCTTTAATATAACGGATCTTGGGTAAGGCTGGGTGTATAAATAAGAGAGAGATGTGACTGTGAATTTCCCCTACCCCTAATTTGTCAGGTACGTCAAATATCAAATACCTTTGAAATCATCCAATTAAAAAAAATCGGAATATATTCAACAACTAAGAACACTCATTTCATATACTACATATATTGGGCTATCTAAAACCACCATCAGCTTGTTTGGCCTCTTTCGGGTGACTAAACACCCCAGTAGCTCTTGGACTATAAGCCTTATATGGCGTTGATAGATTTACCATCTAACAAACATTTAGTTGAATAATGTAGAACTAATTTGACTGAATGCTTTTATTGTTATTGGTATCAACAAGCATCAGTCAAATTAGTTTCAAAATATTCAACAACCAACTTGTATAGTTGCCATGAAATTCAAATACGGAGAATTCCGGTTTCAAAGTTTCAAATCGAGTTCATCACGCATAAAATTAGACGGAGCTTACATAGATATGAGCGTTGCGTAGCTAGAAAAGAATTACTTTATTTGTCCCGCTGGTTTATGCGAACAACATATCTAATCTATCCTCCGTTCTTTTCATCAGTATGTAACTGTAATGCATTATATATACTAACCATGAGGCCGTGTCTCTCCTCAAAATTATGAAACAATATGATCATTGACATGTCAAATGAAATGATAGCAGGCTGCTAAAATAACCTAATTTGTAAAGGGGCCAAACTGTGCGTCAAACGGGATTATACGCTGCGTGTCAGAGCGCCCGGTCTACTACTGGAAGCCAAATAAGCGATGGACAACGTCGGGAAATTGAAGGAATTCCTAATGAGAGTCGTCTGGTAAATGTGTACTGAGAGGTGAATATTATGTGTGTTATGGCTAGAACTCGTAAGATGCGTAATGTGTACCGGATCCGTGTACATGAATTGCATAATGGACTTTCCAGTTGTATCTATACCCCGCCCAACTATAGCTAAGCTCCACCCAGACATCCCCCTCCACCCCACCGCCGTGTTGTGATGGATCGATCCCCGAACGCCATGACTATCTATTTCCGGAAAACTATAGGGCCTATAGGTAAGCTGATGAATATTTTAAAACTAAGTTGTCTGAGTGTTGTTGCTGCCTAGGCAGCAATAACGCGTTTCAAAATCGTCAACATAATATTTATTAAATAGTAAAGCCATACAATTCGCACCCGAACGTAATCCGTCTTCAACTATGCGTTTATGACGTACTTATCTACACCATGCATGACGTCATAATGACGTCATTAATTATGTCGTCATTCTACATGTCACGTACTGGATTATGACGTCATATAATGGATGGATAAACCGGAAAGGTCCATTCTAAAAGTAGGTATGCAATAAATTATCCACGTCATGAATGGATGAACAGATCTCTCGATTAAACAATGTGATTTCGAATAGTTTTGTTTTAGAAAATGGCATTACTTTTTGGAATTTGTCAGACGAATACAGACGAAACATGCAGAAATTGTACATTGTCGTCTAAATTCAGATTGGACAGACAGGCAAGGCGCTCACAAGTCCAAGTTCAAGTTTATTTACAGCCCAGGTCCCGTCGTGGCGTATGGGGATATACAATGTTCAATAGTTTATATACATAGTTGCAGTTGGGCTATAATACAATTTTCTGTTCAGCGTTATCTTATACATCGTCGTCATCGTTATCATATTCAATAATCAACAGCGTACCGGTATAGTTTTCTGGAAATTGATATTCAGAGATGGAAGGTATCGATCGATCCCACCACGGGTAAAGCGCCGGTGTGGCTTAGCTAGGGATGGATGGAGAATAGCAAAATCCGGATCCCTCCCTGTGCTCGCGTGATAAAATAAAGTAGTAAAATATAGTTGAATTCCTTATTATTGCTCGTACCAACACTCTCAGAATGGACCTTTCCATTTTAGCTATGCCCCGCCCAGCTCTAGCTAAGCTACACCTACACCTCGCTCGTGTTGGGATCGATCGATCTCTGAACACCCTGACCATCAATTTCCCAAAAAACTACACAGGTAAGCTGTTGAATATTTTGAAACTAATTTGCCTTGGTGCTGTTGCTGCCAACATCATGTGTATTAAATAGCAAATAATTACAAAGACATATAATTCATACAACGTGTCGGACCATTTGAAATTTGGTGACGGTCTATATGGAACCCTTGGTGACGTAATGCTTATGACGTCATCATACACGCGCTGAGCTGATTATGACGTCATACAAGGTCTGATGATGAATGGATACTCTGGAAAGGTGAATTGTGTCTGGCATGTCAAAAGATGTATTCCAAGCATTTGGCACGCGACTACGGGAAGTGCTTTCGATTCTACACTGATAACATAGGTTACTGGGCCTGAGCTGCGTCAATACTGGGCCAATACAGCCCGGTATTGGCACAGCAATGGCCCGGTAACCTGCGTTATCAGGGTAGTTGCTGTGTCCACCCTTAAGCGTTCGAAATGCTACTCATATCAAGTAAGCCTTTAATGGTCAAAATAGAGAGAATTTTAATCTATGAAGGACAAGAGAACACAAAATTAATGTTGTAAATTTACCTGTGAAATTTACGGAAATAGATTTCCCTCGTCCTGCAAATGGGCATTGCTCATGGCTTGACCATCAAAGTGGTAATGGTCAAGAAGATTCAAATCTTTTTATAGCCAATGTCCATTTGTATTTTTGACAATTTACTACTGGAATGACTGGCTCGGTTACCGAACCAGTCATTCCGCTGGTAAATTTCCAAATACATTCTCTTCTTGGACTGCAAATGGGTCTTCCTCAAGACTAATGCAGATGCTGTTTTGGCCAATTTGACTACTAAAGGAGTAAGCTGACACAAGGGTGGGTGGGGTGTATGTTTACGTGATGCAATACGCTGCCAATAATTCTGTTTGTTCAGATTAGCATCCAGACTAAAGCTAAAACTATTAAACCGATAGAAGTAGATCCAGATTGAACACGTACATAGCTACGTGATTCAGCAGCACTGCTTTCAAAATAAAAACACGTTTTAAGACTTAGATTACAAAAGGGTTTCCACATATCTCAGTGTTTTCTTGGTTGGCCTACTGCTTGATCCAAGTACGCGATTCAGCAGAAATAACCCTTAATATCAGTAACCCATTTAATTGCGGGAGCCTGATAAATTATTCATTACTAATGCTAGTTTATCGACGAGGTAAAAGGCTCCTTCATACGTCTGGTTACCGGCTAATCTACCATCAACAAATAAACACAAATGCGTGAGTCCCTAGATTACACGCCTTGTTTTCTGTGGAAACGGTTGTAGCTTACTGGATTGCATTAATGGATAGATTTAACGTTCAAACTCTCGTGAGATCACGTCACATACTATTGTAATGGGGTTTATGTCACATGCAGTCTTGAAAAGAGTGTTACATATTTCCATTTATTTTCCCTATGCTTCGTGCTAATCTCTCGCGCACACAGCGCCGTGCAATAATGTCGCAATAGTATTGCCCATTTCAAACCGTAATGAATGAACCAAATCTGTCACTCAAGTATATCACGTCGCGCGTAGACTGACGGCAAAATAAAAATACGTAACAAATGATGTATCTAAGGCCGTCCTGGACGCTTAATACTCCATCTGATGTACGATTTGTATGCCAATTTTTAAATATTTTGAAAATAATCTGACTGTGTGTTGTTGCTGTCATAGGCAGCAACAGCACCCAGTCAAATTAGTTTCAAAATACTCTACACCTTGTCTGTATAGTTAACACGAGATTCTGGAAATTCAGGGTTCGATCCGGTCGGCGGATCCCAACACACGCAAATTTCGGGCGGAGTTTTGGCTGGAAATGGACTTGACATAGATACAATTGTATGCATCCATTATGTAGGGTGTGAGGGTGTGAGGGTGGGTGGGTGGGTGTGAGGGTAGTGATGAGTGTTTATACATGGACAGTAATTTCTTCTCGAAACCTTCTGAGTATCGACATCCCTGATAGTGCACGTTACTGGGCAAGTACAGGACAATGCAGTCTTGATACTAGTCCAGTACGGGCCCTGGACCGTGCATTATGAGGGATAGATACTACACGTTCTCATGTCAAATGTTGTATCGCACTGATAATGTATGGTAGATAGATTTCATAGCAGTCATTTTCCAGCACATACTTTTATATGTAGCACAATTATTATCCTCACCATGTAAGCAAGAGGAAGTGCATTCGGATCTCTATGTATACACATGTGATGATGCGTGAGTACGTGCGTGCGTTCGTGTGCCTTCATTAGTGCATGCGCATTCGTAGCTGTAGAGATAAACTACTGTTCCGATTTGCCTAAAATTTTAACACAAACAACAATCGTCTTCCCGTGAAAGAGGATTTCCCGACTTTCACCCTGATCTAGATAACCCACGATTCGGATCTGGCCAAATTCTTGATTCATGGAGATTTTAGAAACCAGATGTCAAGCCGCATGTCCGTCTTAAGTGCCGGCAACATAATCCTCCTCCTTACCACCCTCACATCCTTGGTCATACCGAGTGGCGTGGTCCGCTTCATGGCCTTCATCTCCTACATCTCTGATCTTTTCTCAGAAGTAGTCTGATGCCCCAGAGTGTGTATTATCCAGTATGTGGCATTCGTCAGCTGTGTGGACGGCATCTACACGCGACCATTACCGTTGGCCTAAACCCTCACCTTCTGCAGTGCCATAATAACTGGAATCATGTTGAGATGCTGTGTCTTGCCCTCAGCGCATTCACATGCCCTGTGCAGGAGTTTGGTGAGTAGCTACTAGACCGACTGGGATGCAGGCAGCGATTTACACATATACACCTGTGCAAAAGTTAAGCACGACCCTATTTTTACGCACATGCGAGGGTATATTCATGTGCTATGAAGAAAGCAATAGCATACACATTTATGTACCCATCCATCTTAGTGCAAGAGGTAATAATGCAACTAGAGGAATGCTGATTATGATGGTGGGGAAACACTGTATGTTTTTGTTTGAACTTGAAAACGAGGCCTGAATATGGTTACGTTGACACAACTGACAACTATTGCCCTACAGTTGACACACGTGGCTAGATTGTCATTAATGGTGTCTGAATACGAAGTTTAACATCTGTGCACGAGTTTGAGACTGTCATTATTAATACCGGGTATATCCACCTTGTGCCTGGATGACGGCCTGGACACGACGTCTCATGCTGGTCACCAACCGACTGATACGCCATTGTGGTATTCGTTGCCATTCAAGATGGAGTGCGTCTCTTAATTCCTGTAGGTTCTGCACAGGAGGATCCCTCCTTCTCACCATGTTTCCCAGAATGTCCCAGATATGCTCAATAGGGTTCATGTCAGGGCTCCTTGCTGGCCATGGTAGGGTTTCGATGGCATTCTGGCGGAGGTATTCATGCACAGCTCTAGCACGATGTGGTCGGGCGTTGTCATCCATGAATATAGGGTGGGTTCCAGGTGCATGATTTACAAAATGAGGGACCACAACTCTATCCAGTATGGAATCTTGATATCTTTGTCCATTTAGTGTTCCAGGTACAGTCAACAGATCCAGCTTACAATCAAATGAGATGCACCCTATATCATAACGGAACCTCCACCAAATGGAACTTCTTCCATGATGTTACGTTGGTCGTACGCCGTGCGTCTGGACCTCCATACACGAGTTCGACCATCTGTGGCATGAAGCAGGAACCGACTTTCATCGGACCAGTGTACCCGTATCCAGGATCTCATGTTCCAGTGTCTTCTTTCGTTGCACCACCTCAGACGCTCCTCTTTGTGGTGTGCAGTGAGGAGAGGACGTCTGACAGGTCTCCTAGCTTTCATGCCAGCAGCATACAGTCTCCTTTTGACGGTAGACATTGACACTCTATTGCGCGTTTCCCATTGCTGGCTGAGCACTCTGCTGTTGGTGAATGGAGATCTCCTAACAAGGCGTACTAGGGCTCGATCATCACGGGCAGTAGTCTTCTTCGTTAGTTTGCCCATGTTTTGCAATCAAACGACTGATTACAGTATGGTTAATGTTCAGCTGTCTGCCAATCTCTCTGCATGACATACCAATGGTATGCATGCCTATGATTTGCCATTTCACACGGTCACTTAACCTTCGTCTTGCCATAGCGGTTCACAATCAAGAGCTAATTCTCTCTGTACAAATAAACCACGGTCATGAACACAAAATTCCTAATCTTGTCGCCTAAATCTGTATGTAATGTTCTACACCTCAAACTGGACTTTTACATAACTGAACACGTGTGCTGTTTCCCGCCACGCACGGACATCAAGCGGCGTGAAGTCATGCATGCATGTGCATTTCGTACTTGGAATTATGTCAGCTAACGCGGGGACAAAAAGTATGGCAGCCTAGTTGTACCATCATGTTTCTACGTTCTATTGTTTTTGCTGGTGCTTAACTTTTGCACAGGTGTATATATAATGAGGCGATTATCACTTAATAATAAGCGTTTACTGTTGTTGGCGTGACAGTCGGCATCCGGGCTACCACTACGAGTAATATCCTTATTTTCATTGTAGCTACGTCTACTACCTTCTGTGTTAAATAGCGTACGTTAAGGCATTATTGGATTCTGATAGCCAGACATGTTATCAATCATATTTGACACAGCCCTTGGTTGTATTCGTTTGAATTGTATTCTTCGAATTGCGAACACAACTCTACCATAAGCAATCAGAGACTACAGACCATCGCCATACCGGGTTTGCCACATTGTAAAGCGTTTTGAGCGATATCTGTAATTAAATGTTCAGCTGTGCAGCATACCATGACATAAACGCAATACGAGTTAATGCAGGGGTCGCATCTGTCAGTTAGGTACGTGACGTCATAATCAAAATACGTCACTTGTTACCTGACGTCACAATAAAAATGGCGTAGTTCCGTCACAGAATATGTTATAATTCGTCACTAAGATTAAGTCTTTTGGGAATTTATAATTTAATAAACATGTTGAATATGTGAAACTAATTTGATTGAGTGTTGTTACTGCCAGTCAAATTAGCTGAAAGAATGATTCAAATGCGTATCTGTTTAATTACCTTGAAAGTGGGATCCTAATAGACGTCCACGATTGCGTGATTAAATCGAAAATCCCGATAAGTTTTTTAAAACGCGAATTTATATAATTAAAAATTATAAAATCCAAAAATCTGAATAACTGCATAACATTTCAAATCCTACCTTGAAACATGGACATTTTGCTCAGTGAATGTATGCCCTTTTGCAGTGCAAGAAAAGACTATTATTTTGAAAATGTGTCACGGGAATGGCTGTCTCGAGAATCTAACCAAACAATCCAGTGATACATTTTCAGAAATAGTCTTCTCTTGACTTGCAAAATGGACTTTTATAAACACCATTGAAGCTTTCCTCATTGATATGCTTCTGGTGTTATGTTTGTGTAAGTTGTACCCGAGCTGATTAATCGATTGATCACGAGTATTCTTAAGTAATCGATCGTGATCACTCACAGCATTTATCGCGCACGCCTAGATTCTGGGAATTCAGGGTGTATTGAAATTGGTTCAAAATCACGTACACGGTCGGCCGAGCCTAGCTAGAAATGAATCTCCCGTCTTTATGCGCACTATTCCGTTTCAATCTAATGGCGCATGTTAACACAATGGCCCTTTCCAGTTTATCCATCCACAATATATCTTCGTAATCAACTACGTGGCGTGTAGAACCAACGGCGTCATGACTGACGTGGATAAGTACGCCAGGGACGCTTAATTGAAGAAGAACTTATGCATCTTTGCTATTTAATGAACATTCTGCTGAAAATTTTGAAACTAATTTGAGTTGGTCCTGTTGCTGCCATAGGCAGCAGCATCACCCAGTCAAATTAGTTTCAAAATATTCAACAGCTTACCTGCATAGTGTTCTGGCAATTGATGGTCAGGGAGTTCAGGGATCGGGGGCAACACGGACGCGGTATAGGTAGAGCTTAGCTAGAGATGGGCGGGGAAAAGTTAAAACTGGAAAGATTCATTGTCCTCCAGGCAATCTAGCTACAATCCATCATTAAATCTAATCATCTATGTACGCCGTTATAGATCTCTCATGGAAGGACCTGACGAAAGCTATGTACACATTTCTTGCCAATTATACCATTATTGGGAGAATTCCAGACAATTATCTGCATTCTAAATTATCTCTATGGTGAACCTCAGACAGCGATAATCCATTCTCGCAAGATACACTGTTTGAAGTACATCGTTATGATATGGACCGGCGAGTACGTGGGCGAGTGAGACCTGAAATAACCGATAACACTGCGGGCCTTAAGAACGCATGCGTGAAGTCGGTCCATTTACTTAGCCTGATAATAACAGCGCGCATAATCTCGTTCTGGCAGCTATTGTTGCAAAGCAATTATTTTCACAAAAAAAATGAAAAATATATGCTGAAGATTGTCTAAATTACATAGTGAACTCGTAGAATCTAACCGAGTGTTTCGGCATGCGGCCATGTTTGCGTCAGCATGCCGATGCGCAGTGTGCAATATTTGACATCAACTATTCAATTCCTTCCAGTGCGTAATAGATGAATCCGGTTTATCGATCAACCATATGACGTCATAATTAAGTACGTCACATGTAGGATGGCATCATAATAACTTACGTCATGAATGACACAGTTTAGTCCGTCATAAACGCTGAATTGTCCGTCTTTACTATTTAATACGTATTATATTGAATATTTTGAAACTGATTTGACCAGCTCCTAGTCATATTAGTTTCACAATATTCAAAAGATTACGTGTATAGTTTTCTGGAAATTGATATTAAGATCCAAAATCAGATGTGCAATTCAAACATCTTCCTGACGGAGGTTTCGACTTCGTAACGGAGTTCCTTCATCTAGTTAGTTGCCTATTTTGAATATGGCGCCACATCGGCTTACTTAAGAAACAGACGGGTCCCTCCATTTCAAAACAACTGCACAGACAGACACAGATACCCTATTATAAGATTTTTTTAACTTACTTATCCAATCAGACGAGCATAAATGATGATGATGATGATGAAGACGATGATGATGATGATGATGATGATGATGATGACAATAACGACGAAGACGGTGGCGACGGCGATGTTTAGGGCGGCGGCAGCAGTTGTGCTGATGGTGTCACTGTGTTGAGCCGCTGAAGAAGTGAAAAACCTCTTAGAGCCGCAATCGGGTTTATTTCGCCCTTCTCCACAGTATATTGTGCACTGCGAGCGGCCCAAGCTCCTTAGCTTCTTTCTCGTTTTTTACTGTTCCTAGATTACGTTCTTTAACGTTGGCTCGAAAATCGCTTTAGCAAGTTTATGTTGTGGCGTCCTTTGCGCGCCTGATGCGTGTTCGCACCAACAGCTACAAATTCTATTTCCTGGCCTTCGAATAACATGTACGAACATAGACAATCCGAACATAGCGGGGCAATGGCTACCGGCATTCATTAATATCACTACACTAGCTCAACACCCTTGTTGAATGGACCATTCCAAGATTAGACATCCGTCATATGACGTGATGTGACCTCATAGCCAACTACGTGACGTGTATCACGACGTCATAATCATGACGCCATCAATGACTCGATATAATCCGTCTTTAACGCTTAATAGTCCGACACGCTGTACGAATTGTATGTCTTTACCACATAATACATATGCTGTTAAATATTTTGAAACTAATTTGACTAGCCGCTGTTGCTGCTATGGCCAGTAACAGCGCACAGTTAGATTAGTTTCAAAATATTCAACAGCTTTCCTGCATAGTTTTCTGGAAATTGATAATCCATAACTTCAGGGATCGATCGATCCCAAAACGAGCAAGATATGGGTGACACTTAGCTAGTGATGGGCGGGGAATAGCTAAAACGGGAAAGGGTCATCAAGTGCGGTATCCGTTGTAATCAGTGCAAATATAATCGAGTCGATGGCACTGAAGGAAATAACGTGGTACTTAGCATACTGTCGTCATTATCCGGCAAAATAATTGCATGGACGGGATGAGGCTACATTTAGTCCGGACCATCTAATCTCTTTAATTAATTAAACCTTTGAACCCTGATTTCACAGAATCGCAATTACAAGGTAACTATACAGGTAAGGTATTAATGAATAATTTGAAACTAGTTTGACAGGTACTAAAATTACTTTCAGTTATTACGTTATAAATGAGCTTTAGAATTCGAGCTTTCGGGTTTAAACGGGTAACGTCTTATATAAATTGTTGGCATGCATAGTCGCCATCTAGTCCGAGCATATGCTTGTCTCACTACAGAGAAATGTATAGCGCAGGTGCTGCTGGTTCTGTTGCTTCTGCTGCTGCTGCTGAAACTACTACTACTACTTTTTTTTTTTTTTTTAAATCCGACGCTGACGCAGTCGGATACACTTCCCGGAGGAACTCCTTTAAAAAGGCTTGCAAACCCCCATAAAAAATCGGTTGAAATAGCAGGCTTTATTAATAGAATAACAATACAAACCTAACATGTCAAAACAGTGCAAGCTAAAATACTCTATTATCATATACCACAACCGTGGCATAACTACATAGAAAACATAATTAATAAAGAGCTGATAACATAACATAATTCAACAAAGACATTGCTATTTGCACACCGTGTAGTAGTAGGCCCAAATGGCGAGCATAGCTAACCAACAAGTGGTAAAGCCACTCATCAATAATTAGCAGTAAGCTACTGCTAATCATTGATGCCATTGAGCCGATTCATGACCGGCAGGCTAAGTAGATCATATGTAGTTTAACGTAGCACACCATATAGTAGTAGGGCCAAATGGCGAGTGCAGCTCGCCAACAAGTGGCGAGGTGACTCGTCAATAAGTAACAAAAAGTCACTCATTGACGCCAGTTAGCCGATTATTAAATACCCAACGGACGTAGTAGCCTTTATATAAAATAACGTACAAAGCAAACGTATTCAAACTATGACTACTTAGATGGCGCTCTGGGTTCACATTCTAAATTTACTTCATTGTAAGTTTTTGCAAATTACCCTGGAACAAATACACCTATAGTAAATATTTACAACAGGAAGCTAATTGTAAGATATCACACTATGTTAACTTGAAAATCGGATCACCTCCAGAATATTGACATAATGCTCATTTGATATTTAAATATTCTGATCCCAAGGTTAGGATATTCGTCAAGATTAGAGTCTCCTAAGGCATTACAATTTTAAAATAAAGGCAATTAAATTAAATTAAAATAGCATTTATCAATATACAGCAAGCAGCGAGTTTGCTATCTTATACAAGTTCCGCTTCTGGTATATTTAGATATCCGTATTCACTTGATACTAGGCCAGTTTTGCACCATACGTCTTTAAATCTACTTTCTCTCCCATGTTCTACTAGCCTGTAAAATTCACAATGAATGCAGTTTATCAACAATGATCGAAATATCGCTTGTATGGCTCTCTGATGGTTGTTGCCAGTTTTATCTCTGGCCTCTGAACACCGATGCTTCCAGATGGCCCACACTCCTACAGATAACAGGGTTATTAACAATTCCTTCTCCTTGCTATTAATGATTCGTCCGATAGTTGAGCAATCTTTGAACAAAAATGTTTCAGCCACTAAATTCACATATTTGGTTCCAAATTTAGCAAGGAGCATATTTATATATACCCAAAAGCCTGTAGTTATGCGACACTGAGTAAATAGATGGTCTATCGTTTCTTCCTCAGTATTACATAATAAGCACCGGTCTGTACTTGATATTTTACATGTATAAGTAAGATGACCGACCCATAGCCTTCGATGGAGTAATCGCCATGCCAGGTCCCGTGCATTTCCTGGTAGACAAGGTAGATGTATTGCTTTCCAGGCATTTTTCCAGTTCTTTGACATGCATCCTAAATTGTTCCAATGCCTAACCACAATAGGAGTCTGTCTCCGACTTTGCATTAGAATTCTATACCAGTCTCTAGATGCCATGTTGTATTTTATATGTTCTGACATAAATACTAATGTTGGTTGCAACATATCAATGTTGCCACGTGCTTTCGGCAATTTGAACCATACAGCAGGTATTGCATTCTTTATTCTAACAAAGAAGCGCTGAGCATCAATATGTCTCATTGATGTTATTATTGCTACATCTTGCATCGCAATCCATTTACGAGATTTCGGATTTACCAAGTCACGTAAATATTGAATACCATTTTTGGCCATAGAGGGCAAATATAATACATCATCATTATCACGAATCCACTTGTTGCCCCAAAGACGTTGCTCTAAGGCATCTTCCCAACAATTGGGTTGTGGCATTGATCGTGTAAATATTTTTAAGGCTTCGAGCTGTTCTTTATATACATTTGGAATCTTTTGATGATTAGGTTAATAAACATTCTACTGGAAATGGGTCAACGTACCTTTGGAGAAGCGCCCTTGAAACACTTGACCAAGATGAGTTTGAAGTAAGTAACTTATTCAAGAATTTCAATTTTAAAGAAGCACACTTTGCTGAAACATTAACCAAATCCAGGCCTCCGGCATGCTTTTCATTGGTGAGGATTGACTGTGATACTAAATGGTCTTTGTCCTCCCACAAGAAGGACAAAAGTAACGTGTTGATCTTTGACTCTACTGATTTGGGCATATGAACTACAGAAGCGGTATACCACAGTCCAGATAAAATTAAATTATTAAGGACAAATGTCCTGCCAAAGACAGTTAGGCGACGTCGTTTCCAATTTAGTAATGCACACTTTAGCTTGGATATCCTTTCTTCCCAGTTTAGTAATACACTTTGTTCTCTACTAAAGTAAATACCCACAATTTTTATGACATCATTTGAGCAGTTAATATCCATCACATTATCAGTTCTGCCCTTCCAATCGCCCAAAAACAATCCCTTAGATTTATCTTTATTGACTTTAAGTCCTGATGCCTTTTGAAGATCTGTTAATACTCCATTTAAAATTCTAAAATCCGTATTTTTACCCGCAAACACAGTCGTATCATCTGCATATTGAGAAACCTTTAGTGGCCTTTCTACGCCACGTATACATATTCCTTGAAAGTCATTGCGTTGCCTCAATGTGGCCCCCAACGATTCCATAGCTATGACGAATAGAAGCGGGGACAGTGAGCAACCCTGTCTGACACCTCGTTCCAACTCTACAGGTTTGGATAGCTGATTGTTAACTAAATATCAACTTGTTATATCAGTATATAAAATATTGACCCATTTAATAAATCTTGAACCAAAGCCAATATGGTCTAAAGACTTAAACAAGAAATCCCATTCTAGTCTGTCAAACGCCTTCTCGTTATCAAGTGCTATTATTGCTGCTGGGATACAATCCGTTTCAACTAATTGAATAAGGTCCCGTATAAGCAAAGTGTTGTTTAATATTGATCTTCCTGGCACAGAGCAGGTTTGATCATCATGAATGACTTCGCCTAGGACTGCGCCAAGTTTTAATGTTAGTGCCCGAGTAATAATCTTATAATCTACACAGAGTAGAGAGATTGGTCTATAATTCTGTATTTTATTTCTGTCGGCCCCTCTTGTATATAAGCCGAACATATGCTTGGCCCATCGATGTAGGGAGATGCCCTTGCTTAACAATGCTGGTTGCTATTTCTTCTAATACTGGCCCAAATATGTGCCAGAATGTTTGATAAAATTCAACTGGAAGTCCGTCACATCCAGGAGACCTTTCTAACTTCATACCTTTGAGGGATTTTGTCAAATCATCAATTGTTATTGATTGGTCACAGCTTTCGCGACATGAATCTGGGAGTCTTTTCGTTATATTAGCTAAAACATCTCTTGTTGCAGTTTCCTCGCTTCCCTCAGATTTATACAATGATTTGTAAAATTCGGATACTGTTTCAATCATTTCTGCATTTGAGCACACTGATACTCCATCATTAGTCTTCAGTGAGCGCATTAATTTCTCTATACCTCTTGCTTTTTCCAAGTTACAAAAGTAACGTGTAGGCTTTTCGCCCTCGGTGTGCATTTGTGCTCTTGACCTTATTTTGGCGCCATCAAACTGATATTGCTCTATTTCATTTAGTCTACCTCTTAATTTAACTAATAGTTCGTAATAATTATATTCCCCATCATTAATTTTCTTATTAATTTTACACAACGACCTCTGAAGCGCCTTTTTACGCTTTCGTATTTCACGTGCTTTCCTAATGGAATACTACCTTGAACTATATTTCAGGTCTGATTTAGCATCTTCCCACCAGTCTGTTATACATTCATACGAACCTCTTCTTTCATCCCAATGCCTCCAACAACTTTCCACACATTTGCGGTAGCAACTATCTCGTAGCAATGCTACATTAAGTTTCCAAAATCCATCTCCTCGTTTGACCCAGTCAGCATTGTCTAATGTGATGGAAAACATATTGTGATCAGAGAAAGTTACTGGTTTTATGTTAGTTTTACACATGTAACCTTTCAATGAACGTTCTACATAGATCCTGTCTAACCTTGAAGCTAACCTTCCATCGGTTGAAAACCAAGTAAATTCCTGGCCTTCTGGATTTTCAATCCGATAAGTGTCTAACAAGCTTTTATTTTCACAAATGTGTTTCAAAATATTATGCGATGTGTCATTAAAATTAGACCTAGAGTTTCTGTCTTTAGCCTCGTCTAATATGCAATTAAAGTCACCGCCCATAATTAGGTGTTCAGGCGTTCTGTCTTGAATTATTGTGGAAACATCATTTAGAAATTCACGGCGCAATTGATGAGAGGTAGGTGCATAAAGGCACATCAAATTTAAACTTGTGTTTAGTACATCAATTGATACACAAATCCATCGTCCATTTGGATCTGATGACGACGATATAACGTCAACATAGTTGAGACGGCGGGGCAGGATAAGAATGGCCACTCTCGCACTATTATCTTGTGATAAAGAAAAAAAATCTGCCCTTTTGAAATATCTTTGAGAGATTCATACACTTCAGCCTTTTGAATTTTGGTCTCTTGTAGAAAAGCAATATCAACTCTTTCATTTGCTAATTCTTCAAGCAAGTGGCGCTGCTTGAATTCGGTATTTAATCCTCTGAAATTGATGGTGCAGATAATCATAATTTGTAAAATGATGTTTACAACCGCCATCATTAGATTAACTAGATTTGGGTTTTTTAGCTCGTTTCTTAGACCATTTACCTAATTTTCCTGCGAATTCAATATTTCCTAGTTCTACCACAGACAAATATTCATATTTGGAAATATCAGAATCATGGCGCAGTAGACGATATTTCACGCCTCTCGCCGTTACATATGGCACTAACACTTCACCCCTCTTCTGATCGGTACATTACCATTTCATCTTTCATCTGTGAACTCTGTGTTTGAATGGACACATCTGATTCTGCAACTGACATTGTATCATCATCCATATCATTTACCTCAATCTCAGATTCTGAGCTATTGTCTTCTTTATGACGCTTATTCCTACTTAAGTAACATTTGGCAGGAGCATCATTTACCATATCTTCAAGCTGACTTAAATCAAGTGAGCTTAGCGAAAAATCGACTGAACTTTCTGTCTTCTGAGTCCTAAACTTATCCTGTCCTGATTTTAATTCATCTTCTAAGGAATTGTAAACTGGCTCTTCTGTAAGATCATCATTTTCCTGCGTGTCTTTTACAGCAACGTTTGGCTCCACTGCATTTTGAGTATTTTCTTGACTTAAGGTTATACCCTCCTCTAATACATGAATTTCATCAACTGTAGTTACTTTAACAGGATTTGATGATTTGTTTGTGTCATTTACAGTGGCATGAACCAAAACAACAGCTTCCGTAGCAGTTGCTTCAGAAGCATTTGACTCAGTTGCATCCTTTAATGGGCGATTATCTCCTGATACTGAGGGCTTGTTTTGATTTTTTTGGACAGCGCCATTTAAAATGGTCAACTGAACCACAGAGCAAACATTTGTTTCGATTGGGACAATCTGTTGCCAAATGGTCAGTACTTAGGCAGATCCGGCATTCTTTAATTTGCCCTCTATACCATAAGGGCAGGACAAAGCTGCCATCAAGCGTCAATCTGCTTGGTAAAGGGCTATCCACTTTATCAAACCAAATACGTCTTACACCGTTTTCTAGCGTTCTGTCAAAGGGATACGTTTCCCGTTCAATCCTTTGCATTTTGCCATACTTCTTGAGGTCACTCATGATTCTGTCATCTGGAATTTCTAGTGGAACTTTCATCTTCACTAGCAACCTATCTGACTCGATTTCCTCTACGTTACAAACTTCACCTTTTACAATAAGAACATCTTCCAGAAGCTTTTCCTTGACCCCCTCATTTGACACTGTTACATTCCATACAGTTTTAGTAACATTGATAAGTCCCTGCAAAGTAGCAGGTCCCGCGCCAACGACGTCTTTTAACCCATGATACACGTCGATAGCCGTGACACCCCACCTCTTAGTTGTTATTTTAAGGCTTAGGGTACGCTTATAGGTTGCCATGGTGGTTTATCAAAGGAGGAACCCCATACTACTACAATATATAATAAATATATACTTATATAACACCAGGACGTCAGGGAAAGAGCTAAACACTAAATAAATAGTGTCCCCTTTTGAAACCCTGACGTCTACCAACAAATATACGAATAGAGAGTACAGTCGTATATTTGTTAGTTTGAACCACTTTCTAAGTGGTTCACTAACACCTAGCCGATTAAAGTATACTAACAAATATATGAATAGATAGTACAGTCATATATTTGTTAGTCTGTTCGAGTTGACCGGGGACAGCCAACTGACTACAAGGATTTATATAGTTAAAGAACTAGGCTTGTGCTTACAAATGACAAAGGAATTAAATCCACTCACTCAAGCGATCTTGCCAAATATAATGCCTACGAACTATAGAAATAGCAGACTGGCGCGGGGAGAAATGTATTGCATTGACCACAGTAAGAGGAGCCCTATTAAATGGCGGAAACCGCCAGCTAAGAGGAATGCATTTAGAAAATGGAGACACAAAATGCGCTCCAACCAAGACAAGAATTTACAAATTAAACATAAAGTTTGAAAGGAAATACTAATACGAAATATATGTATACAATTTATCTACAAAATCGCGCTAGAAACTAGCAAATTCGGGCAGCAATTGCATAGCTAAATAAACGCGTGCGTTCACTTCGACTACTACTACTACTACTACTACTACTACTACTACTACTACTACTACTACTACTACTACTACTACTACTACTACTACTACTACTACTACTACTACTACTACTACTACTACTACTACTACTACTACTACTACTACTACTACTAATACTACTACTACTACTACTACTCCTACTACTACCACCACCACCACCACCACCATTACCGGCGCCGCTGCTGCTGCTGAAACTACTACTACTACTACTACTACTACTACTACTACTACTACTACTACTACTACTACTACTACTACTACTACTACTACTACTACTACTTTTTTATTTTTTTTATATTGATAACACGATCAATGGATCGTGCGGAAAACCTTTCATAACATATAAGCATACAAACAGTAAATAAACGGCAAGTGAAAAGGAAAAACCTTTCAAAAATTCATCTGTCTTTCAGTATAATAAAATACTTCAAAATCGCTGCTCAATAAATATACATATTTAACTCTTTGTACTCCAAGGGACAAACACGAAAGAAATCATTTTTATTTTAATAAATATAAATATTCTGTTGAATATTTTGAAACACAACTAACTGGGAGTCGTTCCTGTGTATGGCAGCAACAGGTTCCAGTCCAAACAGTTTCAAAACATCCAACAGCTTACACGTACGATTGTCCGGAACGTGATATTCGTGGAAGTCTGGGTTCAAAGGATTAAATGTTAATTAACATTAAAAATCTAATTACATATTTATCTGTCTTTTCGTCCTAATAGTATTTTTGAAATATCAAGGTAAGTATATACTAATAAAAACAACGCCATACGTTCATTATTTTGATCAAATTACACATCTAGTATGCTCTATTCTGAATAGGCCCGGGTAATCTTTTATATAGCCAACAAAGCGCGAGCATTTAAACGCAAACACTTTGTCAGCAGCGCGGCGCGCAATAGTAATATCTCCGCGGCATTTAAATATTTCTCTTTACCTTTTGAAAGAGATTCTAAAATTATCCGGGATTGTACATTGTTAAACAATGACAAAACTCGCTGCTATTTGATAACGATCTTAGCTACAATGATAAGGCGGTTCCAAAATATAATACTGGATCGTTTGTAATTCATAAACATAGTATGATTTTAGGCCAGAATTTTACAGTGCATTTTGCTCTGTCCAAAACAAATAACAGACGACTGATAATTTTAAAACCGAATGACTGGAAGCGGCAGTTACATCAGGCTGTATCAGCCTCCATTCAAACGATTTCCTACCAAATGGTAAATCTACATTAAAAATTTATTCTTAAAAATATACTTCCATAATCAACATTAAATTATGCACAAATTGACAAGGATGTAATATAAGTGTTAAAATATTTACGTATTCGGCACATTAAATGAAAGGTTAAATAATCACGGCGGTGTTTTGATGGACAGATTGTCATTTTCAAATGATATTAATCTACCTCTGCACCATATTCTTTTAAACGTTTTTCGATTTTGTTTTTTAATATACTTATGGCATTCGCCTCTAACACAATGTGACAATAACGCATAAAATATCCCATTTAAACATTTTAAACGATCGTGTGTGAGAGTAGCATTTGCATCATGCACTACGGAGCAGCGATGTTTCCAAATGCTCCAAATTCCAATGCTTAAGCAGACTAACACAATAACTTTATTATTTATTTGTAGTGACTCATTTGCAAGGTTATGAAATAAAATATTGTGTGGTGTTATGTCCGATGTAGTAACACAGAGATCTGATAAAATCCTACTTACATATACCCAGAACTGAACTACAACATGGCATTCAACGAATAGATGTACCAATGTTTCCTCAGAGCCTACACAGAAAACGCACTTATTATCATCTTCAGCACACAGTTTTGCTTTTGTCATGAGATGTTTAACCCAAAGTTTTCTGTGTATTAGTCTCCAAACTATATCTCTTGCCTGATTGGGAATATTCTGTAAATGTATGTTTTTCCATATTATCGCCCAGTTCGGAATATTATAACCATGCTGCTCCCATGCATAAATAGCTCTTGGAGGTATAGCGTGTAGTTCCCTAAGGAGCCTATACCAGCTGCTTACTGCCATTCTGCAGGAAAATTCCTTATCATTACTGATGAATTTTAATTCAGCTTCTTCATCAGTAAGATCGGCACTGTATAGAGAGAACCAAGCTTTCGGTATAGCTTCTTGTATGCGAGCTAACAGACGCGTAGCATCTATTGGTCGAAGAGCAGTAACATAGCAAATCTCAGCCAATGATTTCCATTCCCTCCGATTAGGGTCAACAATGTCACATACATATTTAATGCCTTTCCCTTCCATTGATGGATAGTACATAGCTTTGCCTTGATGAGTGATGTGATTATTGCCCCATAGCTCCAATTGTAAAACATTTTCCCAGTTTAGTGGTACATCGTCAACTTTAATAAACGCATCAAAACCAGTTTTTTAGCTCGAGAAAATGCGGAGGAACTCGCGTATAATTCGGGGAAGGATTTTTGGCACACAAAAAGCTTTTGGTTGAGAAAGGCTTTATGAAGCTTTCTATTAACGACCTTGATACATTTGCCCACTGAATATCAGAATGAAGCAATGCATTAAAAAATTTGAAACGCAATGACATGCTCTTCATTCTAACATCTACAAGATTAAGCCCGCCATGAATTAAATCATTCATACAAACATCCTGTGATACAAGACATGCCTTACCTTCCCATACAAATTCTCGGACCATTCTATTTATTTCACATTCGACATGTTTGGGCATATATATATATAACAGAGGCTGTATACCATAACTTTGAAAGTATTAAGGTATTTATAACCAAGGTTCTGCCGAAAATAGTTAAATGCCGATGCTTCCACTCATTACAGGTTTTCTTCATTTTAGCTATTCTCTCTTCCCAGTTAAGGTTCTCTTCACCCTCTCTACTGAAGTGAATACCTAGAATCTTAATTGATTCATGTGTCCATCGGATGTCCAGTGGCTTATCACACCTACTCTTCCACTGACCCAGAAATAATCCAACTGATTTAGCTTTGTTTATCTTCAGGCCAGAGGCCATATGAAAATCCAATAAAATCGTGTCAAGCCTTTTAAAATCAGCATTGGTGCCCACAAAGACAGTTGTGTCATCGGAATATTGAGACACCTTTATGGGCCGATTTACACCATGAATATCTATACCATGAAAAGGTGGGTCCTCCCTGAGGGTTGCTCCTAATGCCTCCATTGCTATGACGAATAACACTGGAGACAATGAACACCCCTGACGCACACCACGCTCTAAAATAATGGGCTGACTTTTAAAATTGTTTACGAGGTATTTGCTGCTAATATTACCATAGAGAATTCGGATCCATTTTATGAAATTTGGTCCCAAACCAATGTGACTGAGTGATTTAAACATAAACTCCCATTCTAATCGATCAAACGCCTTTTCGATGTCTAAACCTATAATGGCTCCTGGGGCATTACCTTTCTCAACCAAATGTATATGTCTCTAATTAAAAATGTATTGGTCAAGATAGAGCGGCCTGGAATAGAGCAAGTTTGATCGGTATGGATAACTTCATCCAGAACACTAGCACGTTTTTTAGCAAGCGCGTTCGAAATAATCTTATAATCGACACAGAGGAGCGAGATGGGTCTGTAATTTTCTAGGCTCTGTCGATTCCCTTTCTTGAATATAAGTTGAACATATGCTTGCGACATGGTAGAAGGGAGTCTACCATGTGAGAAAATTTCATTTATTACTTGAATAAACTCTGGCCCAATGAGATGCCAAAATGTCTGGTAGAATTCCACGCTAAGTCCATCACCTCCTGGAGCTTTGCCACCCTTCATATGTTTTAGAGAAGTGGTCAGATCAGCTAGTGTTAATGGGAGCTCACAGAATTCCGTGCTCGATTTTGAGAATGCATTTTTGACATTGGCTAGCATCTCAGATGACTTTATATCATTACTATTATCAGATTTATATAACATCTGATAAAATGTTTCTACCGTTTCCATAATTTCCTTTTGCGTAGAGCAATTTTGGTTGTTGTTGTTGTTGTTGTTGTTGTTGTTGTTGCCGTTGTTGCCGCCGTCGTTGTTGCCGTTGTCGTTGTTATTTAAACTCCTAATTAATTTCTCAACTCCTCTAGATTTTTCGAGCCCATAAAAGTATTTCGTTGGTTTCTCTCCTTCGATATACATTTGTGTTCTGCTCCTAGTTATTGCACCTTCAACCCTATATCTATCTATTTGCGTAAGCTTTGATTTTATATCGCTTAGCCGTTCACTATGCTGACTATCACCATTCACAACCTTCCTACTTAGCAGAAACAGAGAACGCTCAAGTGCTTTCTTCTCCTTGCACATCATTCGCGCTTTCCCGATGGCATATTGTTTTGAAATGTGGGCAAATCCAACTTTTACCTCTTCCCACCATGTTATTAAATTGTCATGCGAATTTTTGTTTCGAAGCTTATGTTGCCAAAAACTTTTAACACAAGTTTGATATTTAGATTCATTTAGCAGCGAATTATTAATTTTCCAAAATCCAGGGCCGCGTTTAACCCAGTCGGCATTATCCAGCGTGATGTAAAACATGTCATGGTCAGAGAACGTAATGGGATACATACCAGCAGTTACCAGATTTCCTTTCAATGTTCTTTGAATATAAATTCGATCTATTCTAGAGGCGAGTTGGCCGTTATTTGAATGCCATGTGAAATCACGACCCTCTGGATTTAATATTCGATAACTATCCAGTAAATGTTCTGCATCACATATAGCTTTAAGTCTGCCATGCGATGTGTCACCATAGCTAGAAAGTGAACTTCTGTCTCGCGTCCCATCCACAACACAGTTAAAATCACCACCCAGGATAATATTGTCAGCATTATCATTAAGAATGGGTGATATACTGGACAAGAATGTACATCTTTCAGAATGCAACGCCGGTGCATAGACTGAAACTAAAGTGTAATCTGACCCTTCTATGTCGATTACAACTTTAACCCCCCGCCCATTGTTATCAGATGAAGAAGAAATGATATTTATCCAGCTGAGGCATTTTGGGAGAAACAAAATTGCAACACCTTTACTCGGTTCATTGGCAACAGAGTAATAGAGTTCTCCATTCGTCAAACACCTGAACCTTTCAATAACCTCTATATCTTGTAATTTTGTCTCCTGCAGCATAATAATGTCAACTTTTCTTGCCTTTAATTCATCTAATAGTACATGTTGTTTTATTTCGTCATTTAAACCTCTGCAATTTAATGTGCAAATTAACATTAAAAATATTTTAAAACATAAATTTAAAACTGACATTTTAATTTGATTTGTTTTTCTTACTCAAGTTCTTTTTCGCCCATTTACCAATCTTTTCATTGAATTCTGAGGTGTTTAATTCAATTACTGTCAGATGCTGATATTTTGATACATCAGAATCATTGCGTAACTGACGATAGCGCACACCCTTCTTTGTTATGTAAGGGATCAATACCTGCCCTGTTTCTGAGCGGTACATAACCATTTCCGCATTTTGAGAACTCTGTGTACTGACAGATATATTCGAATCAGCAACAGATACGTTATCATCATAATCATATGACATATCATGAACATGGCCTTCTTCAACATCAGAATCTGAACTTGAGTCATCTTTTTGTCGCTTAAGACTACTTTCTGTCTTGCGAGGAATGCTGGAACTGGTGCTTGTTAATTCTTTGCTGGCTCCAACAGCAATATCTGTTTTACCTTCCACGCCTTTCAAGGTAACAGTCAGAGAGGCCTGATCTAGTATTGAATTATCAGCGCTTTCAGTGGACTGTGATCTGAATCTTGTTTGTCCTAGTTGTAGACTTTCTGACTCCGATGTTAAACTAACATCCTTAGCCATTGGTACAGGAGTTTGTGTCACGTTCTCGCTCAAAACCTCAATAGAATCTGCCATGTCTACTACCACAGGATTAGCTGGTTTATGAACATCAGCTGCAGTAGCCGTTTTGTAAACGGCAGCTACAGCAGCCGGTTCAGTCTCATGGTGATTCTTTTGTTCTGAAGCACTTCGAGTTTGATTCTTTGTTGCTTCCTTACATCGCCATTTATAATGATCAGTTGACCCACAAATTAAGCATTTGTCCTTATGCGGACATACGCTAGCTAGGTGGTCGGTACTGGTACAAATGCGACATGTCTTGATCTGGCCCCTGTACCATAACGGCAGAAAAAACGTATTGTCAATTGAGAGCGTACTTGGAAGAGGTTTTGAAATATCCTTCATCCACACTCCTCTAACTCCATTTTCTAGAGATCTGTCAAATTGGTACGTCTCATTCTCTATTGAAACTACTAGACCATATTTGGCCATTTCTGCGCTAATTCGTTCATTAGGTATTTCTAATGGCGCCTTCACTTTAATTAGCAGTTTATCTGAATCTATTTCCTGTACCTTACAGACTTCTCCATTGACAATCAGTCCATCATCCAATAATTTTTCTTTAATTCCCTCATTGCATACCGTAACATGCCACACTGACCAGCTTATATTAATCAGGCCCTTTAACACCTTGGGACCCGAACCAACAACCTCTTTCAGGCCATGATAAAGGTCAATGACCCCCACACTCCACCCGCCAGTCGTCACCCTAAGGCTCAATTCCTGTTTATATTTGCTAGACATGCTTTAACGCATAGGGCGATAATACAGCGGCGCTCTAGCTCAACAGTAAGCCAAGAATGTAGCGACTCTCTCTACGACTGAAAATCCAGCACGGACAGCCAGAATATAAAGTCAGCCAACAATAAAAGCGCTAGTATAACGGACCGTGAAATGGGAAAAATCCCAACAACAATAGGACAGAAAAAGCAATACACAACAGAGGAGGCCGGCTGAAATGGCCACAGCAGTGATAAATAAATTACTGCAGCCTGAAAACTTTCGTCGCAAAAAACGACCTCCCACAACAAAACTTGCAAAATTAAAAATAACTAAACTAACATTTATACACTTATACAACAACAGGACAAAAAATAAGCATGGGTGAGTAGTAGAAACCGTCTAAAATCGACGTAATTAGCAGAGCCAAAAGACAGCATGTGCTATGATTGACTACTACTACTACTACTACTACTACTACTACTACTACTACTACTACTACTACTACTACTACTACTACTACTACTACTACTACTACTACTACTACTACTACTACTACTACTACTACTACTACTACTACCACTACTACTACTACTACTACTACTACTACTACTACTACTACTACTACTACTACTACTACTACTACTACTACTACTACTACTACTACTACTACTACTACTACTACTACTGCTGCTAACACCACCACAACCACGACCGCCACTGCCACCGCCGCCGCTACTACTACTGCTACTACTACTACTACTACTACTACTACTACTACTACTACTACTACTACTACTGCTGCTGCTGCTGCTGCTGCTGCTGCTGCTGCTGCTGCTGCTGCTGCTGCAACTACTACTACTACTGCTGCTGCTGCTGCTGCTGATGCTGCCACTACTACTACTACTACTACTACTACTACTACTACTACTACTACTACTACTACTACTACTGCTACTACTACTATTACTACTATTTTTGCTAACCCAATCAATGAAACGTTCCTTACTACCTACGAATACACTTACTGACACATCCCTAAAAAACAAAGCAAAGAAAGCTCAGGGAAATACATATCAGCTCTCTAACGAAATGAGAGTTGAGGAAAATTGATTTACCATGAGTTGAACTTGTATGAACTGGGGTAACTACGTCCCAGATGATCTGACTTGGTTTTAATGAAAGAGCTCTAGAATTAATTTTGTAATCAGTTCCGAGGAGAGAATCGGCCCCTGCTTAGAAACTGTTAATCGCTGCAATTACACTTCTGTAGATTACAACCCTGAAGAACAGCTAGCCGAACATCTTGGCGCGAAAGATTGCATGTGTTGGTATCTTTCCTACATTGCATTGAGTCTCAGGCAAAGACTTAGTGAATTTTAAGCAGTCTGAGTTGGTTATCTAGTGACATTTTCATTTGCATTAGTATTGCATAGAATAAAGGATTTCCGTCTATCCATCAATTGTATGACGTTATAATCAACTAGGCGATGTATAGGCCGACGCAATAATCAATTATGATATGAAATACGTGGCTAAGTTTGTCACGAACGCATACTTGATAACGGACTAAGTGGTGTTCTACGAATTGTATGTCTTTACTGTTTAATTAAGATGCTGTTGAAGATTTTGAAGCTGAGTTGACTGGGCGCTGTTCCTGTCATAGGCAACAGCAGCACCCACTCTAATTAGTTTCAAAATATTCAACAGCTTACCTGTAGGCCTCAATAATTTTCTGGAAATTGATAGTCATGGAGTTCAGAGATCGGTCTATCCCAACACGAGGTGTGGTTGGAGCTTAGCTAAAGATGGGCGGAGCATAGCTAAAACTGCTTTTCTCCATTTTAATTCCTCCACTACTACTATATGAGTATCCATTTTGATCTCGAATGACCAAACGGAAAAATAAGTATTTACGGTTTACTGACTATTTTGAAACTAATTTGACTTGAAGCTAATGCTGCGTATGACCTACTCCCAATCAAATTAGTTTTTTTAAATTTTTAACAGCTAACCTGGATAGTTACCTTGAACTTGAGATTATGATGCTTCAGATTCCAAAGAGGTAATTTATTGTGGCAATATTTACACTACCTATTTTGGATCTTGATTTATGGACATCATTATCCCCACGTTTTAGAAAAACGTCGGTGATAGCCATAGTATGCTCGCCTATGCATCTCTACCCGTCTGTCCACGAGTCTGTCCGCCTGTCTGTCTGTTCGTCCGTCCTGCCGTCTGTCCGCCTGACCGCCTGTCCGTATGTCCAACCGTCCATCACGCTATTTCCTCCTAAAACGTATGGGGTTTACCTATATGATTGCGCTTTGCAAGAAGAAATTTAGATATGGCTCTGCGTGGCGGCGTGTGGGAATTGTTGGGGATCGTGGGGTGGGCGTGGCGCCAGGGAGCGGGGTCAAAAAGTCAAATATCCTGCAGAGTTGGTCAGAATTCTACAACCTCTTACCGCCTTCCTCACAATCGCCAATTGAGGGATCCGATCTGTTACTCAGGTATCAATAATGTTACCTGATGTCATTATCAAAATGGCGTGAGTCCTTTAGGAGGGTGGCGCCGGTAAGTTTCTGAATTGTATTTGTTGCAATTTAATAAACATTCTATCAAATAATTTAAAACTAATTCGCCCGGACCTTGACAGCAACAGCCTCAAGTCAAGTTAGTTTCACAATATTCAACAGTTTACCTGTATAGCTACCTTGAAATTTAGATTCTGTGAATTCAGGTTTTAATGTTAAAGCACGCGTAAAATAGGAGGTGGAGCTTAGATAGAAATTGGCGAGAAACTACCTAGAGGTGCATCCATTAATTAATCCTTAGAACTCTGATGTCAACAGTTTTAAATTTAAAATTAAAGTAAAAGATCATTTTTCAACAAATTGTGTGGAAGATGTTGCTGTTCTAGACAGCAGCATCTTTCACTATAATTGTTGAAAAATGTACACCAGTTTCTTAGCTATTGACACAGTAACATATAGAATATTGGCATCAGAGTGGCAAGGGTGAATAAGTTGTGGTGAGTACAGTGAGTTGAACGATCGAGGGGCTATCTAAAAAAAGTTGACTCTAAGGAAGCAGAACGTGTGTCAAGATCAAGCTCTTTGTGAACTGTTCAGAAATAGATCCACTCATATCTGTCTATTCCATAAATAGACCCAGCCATTACAACCACAATGTAGAAGATGTCAATTAAATATAAATCAAACATATTCTTAGTGATCAGGTTATATCGTCTAAGTACATATATAGCCAGTGCTCAGGTCAAACGTCAACCAAAGTTTGAGCTGAGCGTTTTGAGAATAAAAGCAACTGTATTTTTCTCAACATGTATATTCTGAACTTGGGCTCAGCTTTTCCGAAGATATATCCTTTATCTACGCGTCGACCATACTAGAGACGCACGCACGTACACACGCACGCACGTCAGGGTACAAATACAGACCGGAATTCAATGCCCTTTTCAACTTAATTACAGAGCGATGATAACAATAGTGATACATTTAAAAGCATGTGTATGATTGCTATGGAGTCTCTCTACCATACATAGAGAATCTGGAACGAGGTCACTTTTCAATTCACTATTATGGACCGAGTCGAAAATTATCAATTTGTACGAGCTTTAGCTGTAAACTGTAATTTTGAAATATTTGCCAATAGTTGCTGATGTGACTTTTATCTGATTTCTCATTGTTGATTTTCGTGAAATCGATACCGCCGCTGTGACGCACCACTACTTGATAACAGATACTGAATGCGCAGCAAAATATAGTCACAAACACAAAATCTGGCGATGTCAGCTGTAAACTACACTTTTCTTCTAAGCCTATCGCAGAGCCACGGCCATCAATCGTTACTTCGCTGCCGACTGATAAACAGTCAAACGATGACATTTTGCGATGCCGTTTCATGAATGACAAATCGTAGTAAACAAATCTTAGTAAAACAGTACCGCGTAGTAATCCCTACGTGCCTCGCTCACATCAATCTATGTTTTAATTGGTCGATTTAAATGGGTTGCGCACCCAACAGCCAATGAAAATACTCCGTTGAATATGGCACGTGTGCTCATATCGAAAAATATGGAACGGGCGAAAAGGCTTGTTTATATGATAAATTATCAATACGATACAACATTTGACATGAGATCAGCATCCCTTTCAATAGCCTTAATGAATCAAATTACTTGTATGTGACTACGTGTACTATCCATCCATGATAACATAGATTACCGGAACGGTACAAGACACATGCCAGGCCTAATTGGTCCAGTACTGCCCAGTAGTCCTCGTTATCATTGATGTCGGTTCTTAGAGTACGCATAGTCTATATGATTACGGCTTGCCATGGGCAATTGTGCACGCGCTGTGTGGGCGTGGAATTAGTCCGCGTGAAGCTTGGGGAAAATAAATGGAAATATATGCCACTCTTTTTAAGACAGCATGTGGCATAAAAATGCGTTACAATATTATACGACGTGAAACTTGACGCTAAATCTATCTGGTAATGTATTTCATTAAGCTACAACCATTTCCACAGAAAACGACGCGTACAATCTAGGGACTCACACTCGTGTGTGTTTATTTGTTGATGGTAGATTAGCCGGTAACCAGACGTATAAAGGAGATCGTTTTACCGCGCCGATAAACTAGCATGTGTAATGCATAATTTAGCAGGCTCGTGCAATTAAAAGGTTTACTGATATTAAGGTTTATTTCTGCTGAAATGCGTAAATTAAGCAATCAGTTGGCCTACCAAGAAGACACTGATATATTTGGACTCCATTTTTTGCAATCTGATTCTTTTTTCAATCTGGTCCCAATTCTCTCGAATTCTACAAACAATATTATTGGATCTAGTATGGATGCTGCTCAAACAGGATTACTGGCTGTACGGTTACCGTGTATGTAGTCAGAAGCACTTTCTGTAGTCACGTGACAAATGCTTAGACCATACCATTTGTAATGTCAGACACAGGTCTGAGAGTGATGTAACGAGCAATAATAAGAAATCTCCCTACACTTTACTACTTCCGTTTACGATGCGAGGACTTCACGTGCCGTTGAATTGAGGAATTCAGTTTACAGGTCAATCATATCATGTAATCATCAACTACCTCGCGTATATTTGGCCGTCACAATCGTGTGTCACAATCCATACTCATAATTGACAGAACGGCTCCATCTTCAAGCTTGAATAGTCCGGCAAGTTGTACAACGTGTATGGCTTTACTATTTAGTAATCAATCTGTTGAATATTTTGAAACTAATTTGACTGAGCGCTATTGCTGCCATAGGCAGCAACAGCATCCGGCCAAATTAGTTTTAAATATTCAACAGCTTATCTGTGTAGTTTTATGGAAATTGAGATTCAGAAAGTGCATGGGTCGACTGCTCCCAACACGTGCAAAGCGTATGTGAAGCTTAGCTAGAGATCGACGGCGAACAACTAAAACTTTCATTAGTTGTCACGCAGGCACATTTTCTGAATACGAATATGAACTCGCATGAAATCACATATTTATATCGATAGCTACACGTATAATTCATTTCATTTATTACACTCAGAGTTTTACAATTATGTGGGGGAACATATACACATATGCACATGTGAACAGACATAATACACGCATAATACAGTACCACAACCACAACTACAACATTATATTATCATAATAATAATAATAATAACAATAACAACAACAACAACAATTATTATTATTATTATTATTATTATTATTATTATTATTATTATTATTATTATCAATATCATTATTATCATTATCATCATTATCATTATCAATATTTTTATTATACAATAGCTGTTATCGAGGCCATCTGGCGTGAGGAGGGCTTGGGGTGGGGGTGGGGTTGATGTCGGCCATTAAATGTTCAGATATGCACTGCTCATTATAATAATATCTGTATTTTATATCGCTATTCGCCACATCGTGTCAGTTACACTCCCACCCACATTCCCACTCAGTGGCAAGTCACCTACTCGGCCATCGGCGGCATGCTGGGTGGCTCCTCGTTGTTTATAAGTATGGATGGCGGCATCCGGAAACAATGTGGCAATTCATTTCGCGTGAGCGCCCCCCCCCCCCCCACCCCCACACATTCAACCCACCTCCTCCTGCGAACATAAAAAGCAATTAAAAATAATTTAGTTAAACATAGACATAAGAACATAATAATCTTTATCCGCATTTGTTCAGCAGTATTCCCTATATATTCACCATTCGCCACTCAGCCATTCCCTGTCGTCCCGAGTAACCTTTCGTCCGTTCTCCTCGATTCCGCGAACACCCCGAAGGAGAATCGATAGGAGTGGGGCTAGGTTTACAAAATTAAGTATAACAACACCCCCCCCCACCCCCTCCCGCCATGTCACCCTTCCCTAACATCACGAATAACCTTTCAAAGCGACTCCAACATGCGTAAACAGGTAATGACCAAACTGGTCTAAAACAGCAGTGGTTTTGAGAAATGCCCATTTGCGGGTCAAGAAAAAACTACTTTCGAAAACTTACCACTGTAACGACTGGTTAGGTAAGCGAGCCAGTCATTCCCGTGGTAAAATTTCAAAAAATAATCTTCTATTGGCCTCCAAATGGACACTGGTTTGGTAAAGACTTGACTTGTTTACCATTATCCATTTGGTGGTCAAATCTGCCAAAAACGTCATCTGTTGCGGTCTTAGGGAATGTCCATTTGCAGGGCAACTGAAAGCAGAAAGCAATTTCAATGGTAAATTTACAAAAAAAAAGATAGTCTTCTTTTGGGCTGCAAATGGTATAATTTTCTTGAGAAGTCTTAACCGTTAAATGTTTACTTGATATAAGCAGAATTTGAAGCGCTTTGGGGCGCTGTTAACACAAGAGGGAGTCACCCTTTCAGGACGAAGTCCGCCAAGACCGGCCTCTGTAGGGGTCTTGAGAAATGTCCATTTGCTGGCCAAGAGAAGACTATTTTTGAAAAATTTCCACTGGAATGACTGGCTCGATAACCGAGCCAGTCATTCCAGTGGTAAATTTTCAAAAATAGTCTTCTCTTGGCATGCAAATGAACATTCAATAAGTAAATATTAAAGTGCTTTGAACACATTTATTCATTAAAGGAGTAAAGAGAAATTATGGGACAGTGAATGCACAGCTAGCTTCATACAACATTGGAACTGCGTCCATGTCTGTTTTCCTCTGACGAAAATCCGAAAGTTGTGCAATTTTTCTCAAACAAAATCGCATACAATTTATGGTATTTGATTCGAGGTTCGTACTGCTTAATATCCTCAGCATAATCTCACTAATTACCATATGTCCGGTTATGGATGGTACTTTGACATTACATGGTACACTAACTCCATCCATATCCTGTCTATTTTACTGAACATCTGCTAATATAATTATGCAAACCACGCACAAAAACCCTGGGAATAAAGCGCCCACTCTGCTGGGTTTAGTTATTACAGAAAATAACATGCACTACTGGGTACACCTTTCCCGGACTCTCACTAGGAATTCGTCAAATTTCCTGACAATTTCCATTGCTTATTCGGATTCACGTAGTAGACCGGATGCCCGGAGACGTGGAGTATAATCACATTTGACACACAGCTTGACCCGTTGCAAATTAGGTTACTCGACCAGATATCCAGGACATGATATCATTGCATTTAACAACGTCAATGATCACGTCGGTTGGTAAATTAGGTTTGAGGGCAGTCTGGACAGACAGGTCTTGTATATCCGTATCTTAATATAAGCGCTACGTAGTTACGTCTTGAGGCAAAGATGAGATTCGGGATTAAATGTGTTGGTATTATAGAGCACCGCATCAATCGATGAATCCAGTTTTAGATGTCCAACCCATCTTTAGCTAAGCTCCGTCCACACTTCCAACCGCACTTCGCCCGTTTTGGGATCGATCTATCCCTGAACTCCTTGATTATCAATATCCAGAAAACTATAGAGGTAAGATGGTTAATATTTTGAAACTAATTTGACTGGTTGTTGTTGGTGCCTTGGCAGCAACAGCGCCCAGTCAAATTAGTTTCAAAATATTCAACAGCATGTTTATTAAAAAGTAACGACATACAATTCGTACAAAACCACTTGATCCGTAATCAATTAAGCGTTCGGGGAGCACTTAGCTAAGTCATTTATGACGTAGTTGATTGTAACGGCATATGATTGATGGTTGATCCGGGGCTCCCCTAAAATTTTGGTAATACAATTCTGTGTATTCTATATATGTAACATACGTTTATTATTCACAAAACAAGAAACGGTTTAGAACACTGAGCATCTAGTTTACAAATGTATTCCGGGAAAGACATTCGCTGGACATATTTTTTCCTGACGGAGCTACGTTATTATGATTGTGACATCAACTTACAAACATGCTATGCATTTAATTATGATGCCAGACACTTGCACGCTAGTTAGAATCTGTCTTCCACCAGCACCAACTTCCAGTCAAATTTTTCAACGGATTACGTATATAATGACTTGAAATTGAAATACTGGTATTCAAATGTGCAAAGGCCTAAACTGTATGTGTGATGATTGCTTTTGATTTGTAGTCCCATTAATTTTCGTGGCTCGTTAGCCCTTGACTTAACCCGATAGCATGTTTATTAAATAGTAACGAGATACACGTGATACCATCAATTACGCGTTCGTGACGAAACTAGTTACGCCATTCATGACGTAATTGATTATGGCGTCAACATACACGTCGCGTAGATGATTCTGACGTCACGTGATTGATCGATAAACTAGAATCATGCATTAAGCATTCTGCTAGCGATTAGCATGTCATTAATCGTATAGGTCCAACAGATTATTGACTCTAAACGAATTGATGTAGCGTTTTGGTGCGCCATTGTCTTTATACGTTTAACAGAGCAAATCCCCGACCCCGACGTCAAAGATTATGTTGGCTCAATTTTATTCATTTTCTAACTATATTGGATTAGACAAACTGCGACGTAGACAATCTGACAAAGCATTTAATTATCTAAGAACGGAGCAGAGCTGAGATATTTGCCTATATGCAATCACCAGAACAAAGCGCACTACCTTCCACCGCAAGGTTCTATTCTGTCAGTGTTTAAGTGTACGCATTGTATTAGACAATGAGGTCATCCTTACACATATTTGAATGCTTGTCAGAATGGTAAGCTCGCTGGGTATAAATCTGTGCGAGGAGATAGAAACCATGGCATTGGTTTCTTAACCCATAGATGGGAGCATCAATATCTCTGGACGCCCATTTCTAGCTAAGCTGAGCCCACTGTGTACGTGAATTTGAATCAGTTTTAACAATTTGAACCCAGAACTTCAAGAATCTCAATTTGCAACTAACAATACAGGTAATCTGTTGAAAATGTTCAAACTCATGGGACTGACGGCTTTTGTTACTTATGTTTATTCTATTGAACATCCAGCAAAGGTGAAGAATTCTGACGCTTTCCCAACGAACCATTGCGGCTTTCATAACGGACCTGCGTCAGTCTGAGGTTATACACCAAATGACGTAATTGCGTATAACAGATCTGGTACCTCCGTTGTTGACAGAATAGGTGACGACTTTGTAAAAGTAAACTCACCAGGCACTTGTGTCAACTTTGAAAACTTAGTTGCTAAATGCCTTTATTATATATGTTCCTCACAATCATGTACGTTGTTTTTTTGTTTTTTTTTAGATTTACTACTGAAATTTACAAAAATATAGCTTTTGTTTTCTTGCGAATGGTCATTCCTTCAGGCGACTGCCGGGGTTGGTTTGGCCGGCTTGGCCATGGATGCGTTAATGGTCACGAAACCCCACATTTCCTGCTCAGTCAAAGTCCATTTGCAGGAAATGAGAAGACTACTTTTGAGAATTTACCACTGGAATGGCTGGCCAGTTCTTCTTTCTTCTTCTTCTTTTCGATCGCTGGTATCACACTTGGAGAGCCGTTCTATGGCTGGCCAGTCATTCCAGTAGTATTTCTTTTAAAAAATGGTCTTCTCTTGGCCTGGAAATGGACACTGTTCAACAGCACTTCCGAGGCCGGTTTGGCCGACGTGGCCATTAAAGGGTTAACTTGGTACAAGAGAGGTTAATAATTAAGTATCGTCGACTGTTTATTTGCCAAACGTATAGATTTTGTAGTTTCTACTCAGATAAGACAATGAAGCGTTCGATTAACAACTGGCTGTATATTATTCGTCAGTTGAACCCGCTCATGCACAATGCTTACTGAGTAGATTGCAGATAAAGACTGAAGTTGATGAATCTGATTGGATTGATTGCACGGTTTTCAGTGCCCATTATCTGGAATCCAGGAGATTAGTACTGATGGCTGATTGGATGAATCCAATCTATCATTCAAGTATATGACGTCATAGTCAATTACGTCACGTATCGGCTGACGTCACAATCAAAATTATACGTCATGAATGACATGTCTAAGTGCGTCATGAACGCTTAATAGTCCCGCAAGTGTCCGAGTTGTATGTCTTCATTATTTAATAAACATAATGTTGAACATTTTGAAACTAATTTGACTGGGAGCTGTTGCTGTGCAACGGGAAAGGATTATGTCGGTGGCTGTGGGGTATGGGCTTAGAGGCTACATCTCCTCTCACCCGCTAGATTGTTGAAAGATGTGGGCTAAGTCAACACCATGTACCTTGTCAAAGCATCGGCGGAGCTTAGATCGAGAGGGGCGGGGCGTAGATTAATCCATTATTTATGATGATGGTTATCATCACGATATTCTCCAGTTTCAATTAGAGCCGCTTTTCAAGATAATTACCAATAACATACGTATCTGATTGTATTGTGCTGGACTGTTACACATGGGTGATTTTTTCAGTTATGAATTGAGGCTGTCTGTCTGCCTGTTGTCTGTCTGTTATGCTGTCGAGCTGTCCGCCTGCCTGCCTGCCTGCCTGCCTGCCTGCCTGCCCGCCCGCCCGCCTGCCTGCCTGCCTGCCTGCCTGCCTGCCTGCCTGTCTGTCTGTCTGTCTGTCTGACTGTCTGTCTGTCTTTACATTGAAAAAACGCATTGGCACAGGAATTTAATTATTTCTTTACCTAAATTTGTCCTATCGAGACCAAGTTTAGATTTACGTAGAGTGGTCCCCTCCTTGAGATTAGTTGGGGTAAAGTGAACTAATCAGTGGGTCGCTTGAACAGGTAAAGGCTGGGATTGATCCTACATTATAGAGAAATCACACAAACGAATGCACACACGCACGCATGCACGCACACACGCACGCACGCACGTACACACGCACGCACGCACGCACGCACGCACGCACGCACGCACGCACGCACGCACGCACGCACGCACGCACGCACACATCCGAATGAATGCACGAATGCACGCAATAATACATGCACACAGTAATACATGCACGAATGCACGCAATAATGCTTGCATGAACGCATGCACGTACACACCCACGCACTAATGTACGCACGAATTAATGCACCCACACCCACATACACACACACACACACACACACACACACACACACACACACACACACACACACACACACGCACACATACACCCACGCAAGTATAGATGCACGCACGTACGGATATACGAGCACACACACACACACACATACACACATACACACATACGAACAAACGCACGGACGCACGCACACACACACACACACTTTTGTAGACACTAAACTGAAAATGTCCTACGGATATGATTTCATGTTTCCTCACCATTGATTTTGGTTGGGATTAGCCATATTTAAGAATAGGTAGGGAGGGATGAAACCTTGTCATTGTTATCAGGAACTATGAGGTCTAACTTTGATCTTACTAACAAATCTTTCAGGTTTGGATTTCTATTGTAAGCTATTACTGGTCGTGCTTTGATCGGCTCATTTAATATAGATTGCAACTGTGAATATTCGTCTTTCATGGTTTTCGCTAATTCAACATTACGTCTATTGTATATGAGTTGAAATGGGATAATTTTGTTCGTTTGTGATATTCCTGAATCTACATTTATTCTAAATGGTGCTTTTGTTTGGAGTGTTCTAATCCAATGGCCTTCTCGTATTTTGCGAAACGAACTCGTTTCATCTTCACTATCGAAGGTCGGAATCTGTTCTATTGGCATGATTTCAAAATGATGCTCAACTGAATGATCAGGAAGTTGGAAATGTTGAGCAATTGGCTGCTGATGTGTTAATATCAGAAACGTGGCGTCTAGCACGCACTCTAAATGCATTTTTTGTTTCACCAACATACTGTTTCTAGCAAAGGGCACAATTGATCAAATAGATTACATTCTCAGAATCACAATGCATATTTGTTCGGATACGATATTCATTTTTAGTTTGAAAACTTAGGAATGTTTGTTGGTTTACAATATAGTTGTTTACTTTGCATCTGTTTTTGTCACATTTAGAAACTGATCCATCGCACATGATTGGTTTATTGTGTTTAATTTGGACAGGTTCAAACCAGCGTCCGCTATGAGGTTTTAGATTTTCAAGCTCATTGATGGTGTCTGCTTTAATTTTTCGAAGAAAACGGGCTGAATAGCCTCGTGCTTTCAAAGCATCAAACAGAGTAGAGCATGCACCATTCAGGTTGTGCCTGTTGCTAGAGTTTCGAAAGAATCTTATGATTTGCGATTTGATCAGACCTTTAAATCTGTGTGGAAGATGAAATGATTTTTTGTGAAACAGCTGATGTGAGTATGTTGGCTTAAAGAATATTTTATATTCTAATTTTCCAGAGGAAGCAAATTGAGAACCCTTATAGATCGTGACATCTAAAAAGTCAACTGATGTTCAACTAATAGTAGATTTTAGCTTGATGTTTGAATCTTGGTTATTTAAAATGCGAAAACATTCTCAAAACTCTTCTTCTGAATGTTGCCAAATTATGAAGATGTCATCTAGATATCTGAGGTAAAGAAAAGGATTTTTGGTTGATTTGGTCAGTGCCTCCTCTTCCCATTCC